>JAPDNY010000017.1:22198796-22448584 GCA_029375565.1 Gekko gecko
TACGTGGAGATTTTGGGGGTTGAGCCTGAGGAGAGCAGGCTTGGGGAGGGGAGGGGCTTCAGTGGGTGAGATTGCCATAGAGCCCACCTTTCAAAGCATCCATTTTTTCCAGGGGAACTGACCTCTGTAGCTTGGAGATCTGTTGCAATCCCAGAAGATCTCCAGCCACCATCTGGCGGTTGTGTGTATAACAGCACAGTCAAAAACTATAACACCCTAACCCCAAGATTCTTGAGATTTGATTCAAGGATTCTTGACTCTTGATTCAAAAGAAGCTCCTCTGGAGATGCATTGCATGGAGGCTGGCCATGGAGCAGAGGATATTAGGTTTACTGTATTCTATAGAGTGATAACTGAACGATCACACAGAACTGATATTCTGTTTGCCAGCCTGTACTCAGCAAACTGGACTGCCAGCCTGGAGGTCTCGTGCAAATGCGAGTGAGCACAGGCTGGAGGCTTCATGGCTTGTGAGGTCCAGTGGGGAGGTCTGCTGAAAGTATTGCTCCTGCCATTCCGACCATCAGATGGGGCCTAGGCGGGGAGGCCTCCTCCTCACCCCTCCCGCTCCAGGTGACTGCTGAAGAGGCAGGGCAAATTGAGGAGGAGGCGTCACCCTTGTGGGGTCCCTCATGGCTACGGGCCTGCACGATGGACTCATTTTTCAACACTGAGCCCATATTCAGAGTGGCCACAGGGGCCGTGGAGCGGCTCAGGTACATCTTTTGTCAAGGCAACCTTTGTGCCCAGCAGTCAGAGGTGGGGGAAGTTTCTTTGAGGAGGGATGAAGCAGGAAACCTCGGGGTTGCAGGGTGAGGAGCAGAACCAGCCAAACGGAGGATGCCAAGCAGGAGCTGGGGGCTCCCAGAGGTCATTGCTGCAATTTGCCTCACCTCAGGGAAATCCGGACAGAGTGCCTCAGGACTGAGCCCCGTTCTCCAACTAGGAGCAATGCATCATGGAGGCTCTCATTCTATTTCGGAAGCTGCACCACTGTTCCCCCCCCATCACTCTGTAATGGTTGTTTGTCAGTTCTCAGCCTGAGGAAGGAGTTGGGAGTGGGGGGGCTCAGTTAGCACACCCTGAGGGCTGGAGGGCCAGCCTTCCCCTACTCCAATGAAGAGTCTAATCCTTTCCTTTCCATCCTGCCAGGAAATCCCTGGGGCCCAAGCTCCAAAGCTCAGTCATGGCATGAGCTCTGAGGTTCATCCAGGCCAAGGCAGCACCCAAAGCCAGGCACATTAAATGCCGACCGCCTTGTTGAGAGCAAATATGCCTGCAGGTCCTGTAGTGCCCAAAGCCATGCCTTTTCTGGATCGCTGAGGCACAGCATTGGGGAGAGCTGTGTCCATCAGTCGAGGCAGGAGGATGCCAAGGAGACAGTGTCCCACTCGGGGTCCTGAGTCCCTGGGCCTGCTTCCAGCAAGGCTTTCTGCAGGGGGTGGGGCATTCAGCACCCCACACACCGGCTCCATCTTCCTGTCAGATGAAGCCAAGGAAGGCCTCCAGGTGCTGCTGCAGGGGCTGCTGAGGGAGGACCCGTCTGCTGGGCATCTGGCGGGGCTCCTTGACGCAAACGTGTGGGAGAGAAGATGGTGGTGAACTCTTTTGGTCTCTTTTGAGGCTGGGAAGCAAAGACGACCCTGGCAGGGAGAAATGATCACATCAGCATCAGCAGAACCACACAAACCAACTTCTTTAGACTTTAGGTGACCATTCATACAAAAAAAATTATCCTCTGTAATTATTGGACACCTAGCAGATTTTGTTAATTGGATTTATCAGGTTGGAGATGTGTTGTAACGGTCAGCAGTGAAGACCCGATCCAGCACATACGTTATGGGTGTGTCCTGTTTTCAACTGGCCTTGGGGTAGCAGAATGCCAGCCCTGGACTGGGAAAGCCCCTGGAGATTTGGGAGTGGAGCCTGAGGAGAGCAGAGGTTGCGGAAGGGTAGGCACCTTATCTGAGTGTGATCCCGTACAGTCTACCTTCCAATGAAGCCATTTTCTGCAGGGGAACTGAGCTGTGTAGGGTTCCCAGGCAACACCTGACAAGTTGGTGGAGGCTGCATGATGGGGGAAATTTTTTACAAATCACACATCCTCATGTACTCATTGGATGCTCTTAACTGGAAGTGACAAAGGGCAGCTCTAGGAATCACTGACCCATAGTGTTTCCAGCAATTGCCAGAGCTACCCTACCCTTTGTCACTTCCAGTAAGAACTTCCAATAAGTAGATGAGGCAGTGGCAAGTGGCAGTGGACAACAGAGCCCTGGGGGCGGGGGATTCTCCACCCTGCTGAGGGCTGGGCAGCCCTAGACCTGTGTCTTCTGGACAGCAGCTGTAATTCCTGAAGATCTCCAGGCCCCAGGTGGAAAACTGGATAAGAGAAGATTTCACTGAGTGTGAGCATTATGGCGAGAGACAGCATGCAGAGATGAATGCTGAGTAGGAAAGGGTTCACTGGGTCCACATGTATTCTGCTCTGAAGAAGCCTGATGAAACAGGTGTTGGAGCAAGCCTGTCTGCAGACTCATGACCTTTATGCTATTTGTCTGCAATCCAATGATAGTACAAGAAAGACAGAAAGAAAAATTACTGTTTGTAAGAACTTTAGATTATTGGACTGTGCTCGTCAAGATTGTGGAATCATTTTTCACGTTTATTCTCGTATGAATGCACAGAAATGTATTTGTATTAGTATTAGCATTAACAGTTTTAAAAAATCTATAAAAGAGTGATATACCCTTCATAAATATATCATGGTTCCCAGTGACTATTTTCTACTCACTTATTCCACGATCTCTCTTTCCTATCCCATGTGGAGGATGGCGAGCTTACCTGAGGGCGTCATAGAGTTGCCCAAGAGTCTTATGCGGGGACCTTCTTTCCTCCCCGTTAAGGTGAACATCACGGATGTTGGGGGAGCAGGATGGGCCAGGTCCTCGAGGGGACAGGCGTCCTGTGGAACTTTCTTCCAAGAGATTTTCTGTGTTCATTTCGTGCTCATCTGGGTCAGCTTTAGTGAGAAAACCTCAATGGGCACTGGAGATGCCCTCTGCCTCTGCATCCGCCCCTCCTTTCTTGACCTGCTGCCTTTTTCTGACTAAAGGCTGAGGGGCCTGACTCTCGGGGCTTCTCCTCGTGTTCCCCACAAGAAACTCTGCCGATCCATTGAACTCAAGGTCATTTGCTCTGAGTAGCAGCAGTTTTCCTGAGTGTGGAGTAGACACCTGCCCTGAGTGAGAATTTTGAATCCAGGCTGATTGACTTCCAGCGGAGACCCGCCGGGATACTTTTCACTGGAACATGATCTTGGAAAACTAGAGAATTGTATATTGGGTGTGAGCCTTTCCTGGATACCCCACTCTACCAGCCGGCTTCCTCTGAAGACAGAGACCCAGAGGCCTGCCCTGTCGCCTGCAGCCAAGGAAATCCCACAACCTGCCTCCCTGGCGGCTCAGCCAGGTCTGAAGGAAAACGGCAGTTTAACCGTCTTTGGGCTCTAGCTCCCACCTCCCACCTGCTCTCCCGATATTCCGAGGGCCCTGATTGGCTGCTACCTGCCCCATGGATATTCCAACCAGGTTTAAAGGCAATTGGTCATTTTCAGGAAATGGGCAGGACTTTGACTTGTCTGTCACACAGGTCTCTATTAGCCCCACCTCTGTGGGACTCTTACCACAGAGACGAAACCACCACTTGGTATTCAAGAGCTTCACGTTTGGGTTTCAGCCCTTGGGAGAAGGGAAGGGGGAGGGGGAGGCAAGGCTCATACTTGGAAAGAGGCCTTAGAAAGGAAAGGAGGAGGCTCCGAGGGAGACCGGGAATGACAATGGAGACCGGGTTAGAGTAGAGGAATCCAAGAAAGTGGATGTAGCAGGAACTGAGGGACAGATTTGCAGCCAAAAGAAGACTTGAGTGTGTTAAAGCACCAGAGTCTCCAGTGGCCAAAAAACATGGTCAGAGGCAGGACATGGGAGCTGCCACAGGCAGAAAGTGCTTGTTGGGATATTGGGGCCCCCAAAGCCTTTTGGTCTTCTCCAGTGAAGTACTATTTTGTTTCCGTGTAGTTTGAGGTTCCAGGCCTCAAAGTCTCTGAGCAAGGTAAATCACAACACATTTAGAACACTGTCCTGTTCTTCCTTTTGTCTTTTTCTTTATGTCTGAGCCTGCTACAACATCTTTCTTACCCCTTCATTCCTTAACCTCACTTTCTGTTTACTCCAACATGATTTCACTCCAACCCCCCCCCCAATTGCTAATTCTGTTCTAGCCAATCACATAGAAGATTCACCCTTGGAAGATTTACAACAGGATTCCCACTGTTTACCTCAACTTCCTCTTTTTTTACCGAAAAATTTACCCTAATGCTGATTGTTAGTTCTGCGTTCCTCTGAGTTCTGCGCTGTAGGTGGTCGCCTAGTTGGCCTAACGGTAGCACTAGCCCTGGCTGCACCTTTTCCTCATTGTTGGGAAAATGTGGAGCGAATGCCAGATGTAGAATCGCCCTTCGTCTAAAGGAGTTTACTGTGTTCAATATAACTCCTATGGCACAGAGTGTTAATAACATTTGTAGAGTGTGCCCTCTGCTGGTGGTAGACATTCAATACAGCTTTTAAACTGACTTGCCTCAACACAGATCCACAGGTTACCCATCAGAGTTTGGTGATTCACAGCATTAAGGGGTTGCCTTTCTGTTCAAAAGCACCCAAGGTGACGTGCAGCATGGAAACAAGAAATGTGTGCTTGAATCATATTTCATCTGCTAATTATGCCAAGGAGAGTACAGAAGAGGGAAGCTGTAATAACTCCATAGCAGCCGGTACCAAAACTGAACAGAACTTTATTAGAACATAAGCATTGCTAAGCCATAACCAGCCACAGGGCAACCAAACAACACAAGTGAAAAGTGAAACCAAAACAAAGGCTTTTACCGTAAGGGTTCATGTTAAAATTCCATACAATAAGGGAACATCACCAAGTTCACAGCTACCCACAATACAACAGAAGCAAAGGCAAATTAAGTGGTTGGAGCCCCTTTTCCTTATTTCAAGACAAAAAAAGCTGAAAAGCCCTAGTGCTGGCGACCATAAAATTACCAAAGAGCAAGACTTTATTTTAGTTTCAATCTCTTTTGTTACGTTTTCCCAAACAATAACAACTGTCCCATTACACTCATGTAGAAAATGCTGCTGTTGGCTTTTGATCTGTGTGAAGGTCCAGTCAGTCTAAAGGTCAGTCAACTTTTCACAAGCATAGGAAACAACAAAATCATATCATACTACAGAAAAAGGGTTGGGACTAATATTATTGTGCATGCAGAATTGAAGAATGTTTTCATTGTGTGGATGCCAGAAAAGAAAAGCAGGGGGGAAATCTCAGGTCCTGCAGATCTTCATTGCAGAGTCTGGAAACGAATGTTATGTTTGACATCAACTTGTTCATATAGGTCCTGGACTATGCCACACTCACCCCATTAATGGCAGCAGGGCATTGACTGCAGGTTTATGCCCATTTCAAAGCTCAGGAAACCTAAGCTGCAAACCACTGCTTGTTCATAAAACAGCTGGAATATTTGTTCATCACGGTTGTAAAAAGTGTGTTACCCATCAAATAATATTTTAAGAAGTTCATGATTCAGAAGTCTGGCCTTCAAATAAGTAAGATATTTACAAGATCACACAGCCTCCTCTGTTGCTGCTTGGCCATCTGATATGTGGTTGTTTGACCAGAGTACAAAAAGTTTCTGTCCATCATTCTGACATGTTTTAAAATATTTCTTTTGCATTATTTGTTAAAATGTTTATAGCCCCCTGCCTTTCGATCAAAACAGTCAGTCCACAAAGCAGGCCATGAACAGCAAGTTGTTGAATTTAAAATCTGGGCATCTAAAATACAAAAAGACCAAATCCTAACAAAATACAGTATAAATAATTAAAGAACCGATCAAAGTAAATAACCAAGAAAAAAACTACCTAGGACTCCCCAAAACTCCCTCAAAAGCTCAGTTTTGACCTGGCACTGGAATATAGTCAAAGAAAGGGCTAGAGGAAGTCTCTGTGGAGGGAATACCATAATCCTGGTGCCACTACTAAGAAGGCAATGTCTTATGTGTCCACCCTGATTAAACCTCATAGATGGTGAGAACATGGAGAAGGACCTCTGAGGATGTTCTCAGTGTGCAGGCAGAGAGGAAGTAGTCAGGGGACAGGAAGTTGCTTAAGTATCCTGGGCTCAGGCTTGGAATGGTTGTCTCCCCTCCTGGCCCCAGTGTCAAACTTTTGCCTCAAGTTGGAAGCCTTTCTCCAGCCTAAGGAGTCTTCCTCTCATTTCAGTGGCTCTTCCACTGGGGGTAGGTTCCTTCAGGGCTGGAGGAAGGGAACCTGGAGGATGGCTGGATCCACCCTGCTGTATCCCTCACCTGCAGAAACAAAACACATGCAGCTGATTGTCTAAGTGGCAGGATTGATTGGAATGCCTTACAGAGCACACATGGATATGCATCTATGTGGATATAATTCTTTCCAGGTATTTAAGAACCGTCATTTTTTCAGGATTCCTGATTGTGCGGAGAAAGCCCTAGGGGCTTCTGCATGGAAGTTCCAAAGAAAGCACATGAAGTGAGGAACGGAACCTGTGTGCTTGTTATGTGTGAGTCCCATTCCACTCCCTGCCCCGAGAATGGCTGAAAACAGAGCTAGAATGGAGCGTTTCAAGCAGGATCTGGGAGACCCAGACAAATCTGGGAGGGGCCGTGGCTCAGTGGTAGAGCATCTGCTTGGCATTCAGAAGGTCCCAGGTTCAATCCCCAGCATCTCCAGTTAAAAGGACCAGGCAGTAGGTGATGGGAAAGACCTCTGCCTGAAACCCTGCAGAGCCGCTGCCAGTCTGAGTAGACAATACTGACCTTGATGGACCAAGGGTCTGAGTCAGTAGAAGACAGCTTTATGTATTCATATATCTCTACTTTGCCTCGGAAACTTGTTGGATGACCTTGGTTCAGCTAATACACTCAGTTTAGCCTACCTTGCAGGGTTATTGTGAGGACAAAACCGAAATGGACGAGGGGAAGGAGAACAATATTGTAAGTGGTTCTGGGTCCCCACTGGGGGAGAAAAGCAAGGTATAAATACCTAAATAAATAAAAAAGGCCTTGTGTAGATGAAGAAAAGGTCCGGTAGCATTTTTTGCCATTTGTTTTGCCTGATGGTGTATCAGGACTAGGAATGTTAAGCAGCAAAGATCCTTTGACGATGCCTTTTCGGCACTACGAAACTACGGAAGAAGAGATTGTTCTGCTGCTCTCTCTCAAAAGTCGTATCTGTCCGTCATGCTTCCCCAGACTTTTGCTTTCCTGATGAACACAGGCATGAAAATTCGTTCACGTGATCATGGCAGCTGAGATGTCAGCTCCGTCAAAACGACTGGCTGCTACTGATGCTTCTTTCCTGACCCACTTTCCTGACCCGTGCGGGACCTGCAGAAATGGTTCTTTGGGGCTTCTGCCCCAGAGTCAAACAATTCCACCTTGAACAGTGCAGTTTGTCATGGTATTTGTCAGTCTATCACATGCTAATTCACATACTGACTTTCTTTTGTTGCTTGGAAGGGATATGTCTCAGATAATGACCCAAGCCAGTCAGATGGCTCCCTGCATTGTCAATGTATTTGAAGTAAACAAATGTTTCGTTTTGTGGAGTGAGTGAGTGATGGATGTGCCTGGGATGGATGACAGGTTTTCGTTGGGGTTAGGGAAGCCCAACTGCCAGTCTTCTTGCTGTTTCTATTCTATTCGCCCTCCTGGTTCTTGGCCGCCATGTTTCTCCTCGGTACGAAAACCATCTCAAGCAAGGGCTGCCTTTCGTTTGGGTGCAAGGACAGGTCATTGTTTTTCGGGATGCTTTCGAGACCTTTGCCTTTTAGGGTCTGAATGCTGCATCTTTGGAGAAGAGAGACCAGGATAGCCTTCATCATCACCATGGCGATAAACTTCCCAACGCAGCCGCGGGGACCAAACCCAAAGGGCTGGAAGTAGCGATGGGGGACCTGTGCAAACGTCAAAGAAAATTCAGTTTCAGGGGGTGGCCGGGCTGGTCTGCAGCAGAAAAGCAAGATTCAAGTCCAGAAGCACCTTTGAGACCTACAAGATTTTGGGGGTATAAGCTTTCGAGAGTCCAATAGGGTTGCTGTTCCCCAGGTCTGGGTGGGAAATCCCCCAGTTTTGGGGGCCAGCTGACCAGTGGGGGAAACCCCTCCCACAAACAGCATCGTCCCCGTGCGACATCCGTGATGCAGTGATGTCACCTGGCGTTGGGGACGTTGCACAGTGATGCTCTGGTATTTGGTCAAAACTTTATGGTTTGACCCCGATTTTACCATAGAGTTTCACCCAAAAACAAGAGCATCGCCCCCGAAGTTGCCGACGTGATGACTTCACTTCTGGGAGACGTCAGTGCGTCAGGACCCGGAATGCCTCCCAGATCCCCTGCCAGCAAGACGAGGGGACCTGGCTACCCTAGAGTCCAAGCTCCCTTCATCCGACACAAGTAGGAATGGAGTCTTTATATCCCAGTTAGAAAATGGGAGGGGTGTTGTAAAGAATGCTTGCAAAGGACACAAAGGCACCAAGCACATTGAGCAGAGAAAGGGAGAAATGCTTGGGGGGACTAGAAAATTAGCAACTGGAGAGAGGTAAGAATCTTATGTCCCTATTCAGCCCTGGGGAGGGGTGGTCTGTGTGAACTTTGTTTGTTTACAAGTTCAGAACAATGGACCCTCCAGGACTGAAGGAGTCTTGGAGCAGCTTACAATCTCCTTCCCTTCCTTTCTCCACAACAGACACCCTATGAAGTAGGTGGGGCTAAGAGAGCTCTGAGAGAGCTGTGAGTGGCCCAAGGTCACCCAGTAGGCTTCATGTGGAGGAGGAGTGGGGGAATCAAACCTGGTTCTCCAGATTAGAGTCCACCACTCTTAACCTCTGCATCACACTGGCTCTCTAGATTGCTAGCCTTCTGATTTCTGCTGAGAAAAGGCAATAAATATAACATTCAAAGATCTCTGATCTTACACTGACTGTTGTGACATCAGTACAGCCCTTTCCAGTCATTACAGGCATGCGTTCTGGTAGCCTATCTACTGCACATAAATCCTCCTGATACACGGCCGCCATGTTGCACAAACAGAGGCAAAGCGTGTATTTACCATGCACATATAACTCTGGTGTGCACAGAGGGAGCACTTCATTTTTCAGGATTCAAATTCACATCTAATGAAGCTGTTCATGCAGGGTAAATACCTGTGTTGCCCCCATTCAAGAAGAAGAAGAAGAAGAAGAAGAAGAAGAAGAAGAAGAAGAAGAAGAAGAAGAAGAAGAAGAAGAGGAGGAGGAGGAGGAGGAGGAGGAGGAGGAGGAGGAGGAGGAGGAGATTGGATTTATGCCCCACCCTTCACTACCCAAAGGTTTTTCAGAGCGGCTTACAACCTCCCTTCCCTTCCCCTCCCCACAACAGACACCCTGTGAGGTAGGTGGGGCTGAGAGAGCTCTGACAGAAACTGCTCTTTTTCAAGGACAGCTCGTGTCAGAACTATGGCTTGCCCAAGGTCATCCAGCAGCTGCGAGTGGAGGAGTGGGGAATCAAACCCGGTTCTCCCAGATTAGAGTCCGCGCACTTAACCACTACACCAAACTGGCTCTCTCACACAGCATGGCAACCGTGGGTATCAGGAGGACTGAGAGCGGAACATGCTCATGATATATGTGGTTAGATGGCTTCTGGGGTATACAACTCAAACACCTGAAAAAGGCTTTGGTTTGGAACACACATACAGGATAACGGCTTAGGGTCTCCAACAGGTGGGTCGTGAGTTACGGTAGCTCACTGGGTAGGGTCGCCAAGTCTAGACTGGGAGATTCCTGGGGGTGGAATCTGGAGAGGCCAGAGTTTGGGGAGGGATCTTACTAGGAATGGGATGCCACAGAATTCAGTGGCTCAGTGGTAGAGCATCTGCTTGGCAAGCAGAAGGTCCCGGGTTCAATCCCCAGCATCTCCAGTTAAAAGGATGAGGCAGTGCGGGATGTGAAAAGACCTCAGCCTGAGACCCTGGAGAGCTGCTGACAGTCTGAGTAGACAATACTGACTTAAATGGACCAGTAGTCTGATTCAGTATAAGGCAGCTTCATGTGTTCATGTGTATTTGAACTCATGCCCAATTCCACCTCTCTGTCCACTGGATTGAGTTTTATCATGTAGAAATGTTGTCCCGTTAGTTACAGTCAGCCAAAGGACCCTGCAGAGGAAATCTCCAATTTGAACACCAAACATCAATGTTCTGCTTAGTAAAGGTAAAGGTTCCCTTGCTCGAAAGCCAGTTGAATCCGACTCTCGGGTTGCGGTGCTCATCTCCGTTTCAAAGCCAAAGAGCCAGCACTGTCCGAAGACGTTTCCGTGGTCATGTGGCTGGCATGACTAAACACCAAGGCGCATGGAACGCTGTTACCTTCCCACCAAAGTGGTACCTATTTATCTACTTGCAATGTCTTGCTTTCGAACTGCTAGGTTGGCAGGAGAATGTTCTGCTTACCCTCCAACATTTCATAAATAAAACATAGGGTGGTCTTATGCACATATCAAGGCACTGGATGAATTGTGAATAATGCAAATGCATATAAATGCTCGTGTATGGACACGAAGACACCATTTAATGTGCAGTCTGGCCAATTAATCCTGATGACAGTTTCTGTCCTTGATGGTGGAAAGTGCCTTCAAGTCACAGTCATCTTATGGCGACCCTTTTGGGTTTTCAAGGCAAGAGACATTCAGAGGTGGTTGGCCATTGCCTGCCTCTGCATGGCAACCCCAGTCTTCCTTGGTGGTCTCCCATCCAAGTACGAACCAGAGCTGACCCTGCTTAGCTTCTGAGACCTGACAAGATCAGTTTGTATACTACATGGTGCCCTTCTGTTCATGTGTGAGTATTTATGTCCATGATCACTAGTCAAGATGGATCTGGATTAGAACTCGAGCAAAGGCTTGTAGTAGGTGGGTCACACAGGGTCAAGACTCCCTGATGAGTAAGAATAAGGAAATACCAATTTTTCATCTTGGAGCATGAGCCCTTAAGCAGGATTTGAACATACATACATACACGTGCGTGTAACAACTTACGTTTTTCTCAAAATTTTCAAGAGAGAATTCATTCGGCTTTGGGAAGAACTCAAGCTTATGCATGCGCCCAATGTTCAGAATGATGTTGGTTCCTTTCTTCACAGGATAGCCATCGATCATGTCGTCCCGCAAGGCTTTGCGCATGACCAGGTCCACAACCGGCTGGTATCTCATGCTCTCGTGAATGAAATTCTCCACCACTTTGAGCTTTGGCATGTCTTCGCTCTGGATGTCCCGGTCACCTTGAGGGAGGGGAGGAAGACAGAGAGGCTGGTTTCTGATTTCTCGTTTCACCTGGGAGGTAAGAGCTGGAAGGATATGGCCACCAGTGTTCCCTCTAAGCTGAGTTACTGTGAACTAGCTCACAGCTTTTTAGCCTCCGGCTCACAGATTTCTATCTCCGCTCAGGAAGGATGGTTCCAGAACAAACTAGTTTATGCCGCAGCCAAATCCCTCGCTCACAACTTTAATGCCAGCAGCTCACAAAGTAGAATTGTTGCTCACAGGATCCACAGCTTAGAGGGAGCATTGATGGCCACATGTGTTTGGAATCGGGCAACTTTTCAGGTGGCTTTTTTTTTCTTTTTAAATGCTAATTATTTACAAGTTTTGCTTTTGAAATCTGACTTGGAGAGATAAAGAAGCACAAAAGATCTGATCTTGAAACCAGACAGATGAGCAGTTCTTTCTTTCTTTAACAAACCAATGACCCAGTGGTCTTGGACAAAACCAGTCTTACTGACACCACCCTCTGTTTCCATCCTCACTTAGAATCCACTGCCGCCAGAAATTTAGCCACAGCCAAAGTAATACCAGGATTGGTATCGGCAAGCAGGAGGGCATAGGGACAAGGGAAAACTTGGAAACTATCACCAGTTGTATCCACAGATCTCTCAAAGAGGCAGTCAACTCACAGTCAACCAAAATATGGGTTAAATTGCCCCAGTCCCATCTGTGCATACTCTATCTCAGTAGGTTACTCCTCCAAATAAGCAGAGGAGAAAGCATGTAGCCTACCCAAAAGGAGAAAGTGTTTAGCCTACCCTCTGGTAGTTTGGGACTGGCAGCTGATGAAAACAAGAAGGGGAGGTAAGAGACGGCAGAATACCAAAGAACAGCTTAGAACATACTCTACAAGCCCTGCTAAGAGCCGATAGGCTGGGGAGCAATTGAGAAACGGCCTTTTCAGTGGTGGCATCTCAGTTGTGGAACTCCCTTCCGATAATGTTTCTTCTGGTGCTGAACTTGTCTAGCTTTATGTGCTAGATGAAAACGCATTTATTCCCCAGGTCTTTTGTTGAGTCCAGTCCACCACCCCACCCACTTTACTCTCTCCCTGGCTTTTATCCACCGTTGCTACTCAATAACCTTTTTATCTAATTTGGTTTTATGGCAGTCTTTGGTGTCAAGATTTTTTCTTAAAGCTTGGCCTGTTGTTGCTTGGTCTTATGGTTAGCTTGATTAGATTTATAGTAGGCTGATTTCCCGCTACAGCTGCCTGGGTTGCCCCTTTGTAATTCCTGACACTGCTGCTGCTGTGCAGCGCATCTTCGAAACAGGATCAAGAAACTGCGTCACCGCAGATCAAATGCACCGTAGCACTGGGCTGAATCCGCATCTGTGTGGGGTCTTGCAGCTCCTTCTCGGCTCACACATTTTTGTCTTAGCTCAGGAAGGGTGGCTCCAGAACTAATTTATGCAGCAGCCCAATCGCTGGCTCACAACTTTAATGCCAGTGGCTCACAAAGTAGAATTTTTGCTCACAGGACTCCACAGCTTAGAGGGAGCCTTGGTGGGGTGGGCAGGGTGGTGGTGTAATGGCTCCTTTCATTCTCTCCCACAAGCAGAGGGAAAACGGGGGAAATCATGGACAGTCCAGGCTTCTTGCTGGCAGTTTGCAGGATCCAAGCTATCGTGATTCCCTTCAAATGATTCAGTTGGCTACTGCGCATGCGTGTCCCGTTTGGGTGGTGGCCTAGGCCTTTGGTGAACATTCTCCCGGAGTAAATAAGTATTGGGATATTTAGTTTGCCCAGTCATAGAAGCATGATACTGAGTACAGTAAATAAATCTCCCAAAAAGTATACTGCAAAAAAAGGTAAACTTACATTTATCCAAGGAAATCCAGTTCACATTCAGGTTGCAGTCAAAAGGAGAGCAAAGAAGCCTAATCTAAAGAGGACTTTCCCTGTCCCAAATGGCCAGCTTGTCTGGCATCATGTGTGTGGGAGTATGAGGGGGATGGTATCTACAGGAGAGACCTGCAGAGACATGTGTTTTCATGGAAGGCCATGTGGGAGAGTGAGAAGACAAAGTGAAAAAAAGGAGGGGTCAGAGGTCAGCTACCAAGTTAAGACAAAGAGAGGCATCCCATTCAAGGAGATAACACCTATCAACACTTAGAGTGATGTAGCGCCCCCCAATGTCCAGGCATGCTGAGTCGCTCACTCCCGCAAATAAGAAGGACCTCTACATTGGTCTAGTTTTGTGGCCTGTATGCTACCACTGTGCTTAGCAAAGTTTGACACTAAGGAACATCCCTTTGATGGAAGTGGTTGTTCCACCAGCAGAAGAGATGCTGAAGTTGGCGGAACGCTCTTTAGACTGGAGGGAGCTTCAAACTGTGTTAAGCAGAGTGATCAGATTCAGGCCGTTGTTAAATAGGCTTGCCAAGCCCCCACTGGGGGTGGGTAAATTCCTGCCTGGGAGGCCTGTTAGGCACCGGAGGCAGATCAGGCCCCGGGGGGAACTCCACCCTCTGCCGGAGGGCGTCCCCAGCGTGATGATGTCACCTGGAGGTGACATCATCATGCTGGCCACGTTGTGGGGGGGACACTCTGTGAATTGAGGGAAAACTCTATGGTCTTCCCTCGAGGCACAGTGCCCCCACCCCCAATGTGGGCGACGTGATGATGTCACTTCTGGTGACGTCATCGTGGCACGTGGGTGTGCAAAGCGCGCACATGGTGAGACTCCTGATGGAGCCAGGAATCCCCCCGCTTTGCAGGTAAGTCGAATTGGCAACCCTATTGTTAAACCATATTGTTCAGATTGGTCTGGGGCTGTGACTAATGGTTATGAAGGTTTATAATGCCCCAAAAGGCATAGGGAAAGTTTCTCATTGCTGCTACTTCTTATAATTGGAAATAGACTAGGGACCACAGTGGAATAACAATCAAACCAGGAAAGTAACACACTGTGAAAGAGATGGTAGATGCGTATAATATTACTTAGTTCCAGATCCAAAGGCTTAGAGGATTATTATTTTTGAGCCTCAGGGCTTTGAAGAAGAAGGATTATTTGAAACAGGTGTATATCCGGAAACCCATTGCCAAAGCCGCCACCGCTTTTGGGGAATCTGTGGCCAAGCCACCACCACCTCTGGGGAATCCATGGGATTCTTGTAATGGTCATTCTTCTTTAAGTGGAAGTCGCTGGCATTAGAGAACTGGCAAAATTGTTCTTTGGACTTTTCAGTGCTTATGTTAAATGGGTATTTCTTAGTAGCTACATATACAGTGACATTTAGAAGTAAGGTGGAGCTTAATTGCTTGCTGTATTCTCGTTCTTTGAGTGTTTATATTATTGGAGTTTGTTGGTTGTCAATATAATTGACATTCTGATTCATAGTGTGTTATTTTCCTGGTTTGATTTCTTATAATTGGACAGTTTTGCAGTTTTAATGTCTCTGTAGGGCACTCGGTGGCTTTGGGAGGGGAAAGACAAACGACAAATGGTTTAATGAATAAAAATGGTTTGTTATTTATGAATACAATTTATCTTTGAATGCAGCATGGGATGGAGTATTATTTCTCTTCTGTTATTCATTGATTTTCTATTTAAGGACATTGTTAGCCTGGCTTTCTTCTCCTGGAAGGTGTTATTTCTATTTGATTATTGGAAGGAATAAGTGAGGGTGAGAGACAGGAAAGTTTCCAAATAAATATTTTGAGGGAAGTAATAGGTAGAGTGTTGGCCTAGAATTTGGGATATCCAGGTTTGAATCTCCATTCGGCCATGGAGGCTTGCTGGGTAGCCTTGGGCCAGTTAAGGATGCCAGAGTCCAGGTAGGGCCTGGAGATTTCCTGGAAATACAACTAATCTCCAGATGACAGAGATCAGTTCCCCTGGAGGAAACGACTGCTTTGAGGGCAGACTCTATGGCATTATATCCCTCTAAGCTCCTCCCCCAAATCTCCCAGAGTTGGCAACCCCAGCCGCTTACTCTTTCTTAGTTCAATCAAGGCCACAAGTTTGTTGCTGTCAGATAAATGAAGGAGGAGCAAATGATGTTGTAAGCTGTGCTGGGTCCCAGTGGAGTGAAAAGTGGGGTCTAATATTTAAATACATTAATAAAGAAGAAGAAGAGGAGAAGAGATTGGATTTATATTCTGCCCTTCACTACCCAAGGGAGTCTCAGAGTGGCTTACAATCTCCTTTCCCTTCCCCTCCCCACAACAGACACCCTGTGAGGTAGGTGGGACTGGGAGAGCTCTGACAGAAACTGCTCTTTTTCAAGAACAGCTGTGGCAGAGCTTGTGACTGCCCCAAGGACACATCAGCAGGTGCAAGTGGAGGAGTGGGAATCGAACCCGGTTCTCCCATATTAGAGTCCGCGCACTTAACCACTACACCAAACTAAACATCCTGTGACTTAAAGATTCATGCTTAATTCTTCCTGTTTGTTTGCCCTACTGGTCTATAGGGCTTTCTTTTAAAAAAAAAAACAGCTAACAAGACTTTCAGGTTTACTGTTTTTGAGTCACTATATGTTGGCCCTTTTCCAACATGGAATTTTGAAAAAAGGAGATCATTTGTGCTGCTGTCATCTTCCATCTGTCAATGGACCCTTACCCATCACAGCCTGTATTTCCTTCAGCATCGCCTCTTCCACATGAGGGTGTTCAGCAATCAGTGCTAACATAAAGAAGAGGGTCACCGAAAGAGTATCTGGGGCAGCTATCAGCATCTCCAAAACGCACTGGTTCACATTCTCCCCTGTTAGCTCCCCACGGCTCTGTAATGTTTAATGAGAAAAACAGGGCCTGTTGAACCCAGCAGACAACCACATTGTCATGTCAGACACAAATCTACCAAACACGTTTTTTGTTTTTGGTGAGACCCTCAGACAGGGTGAGGAGTCTCAGGTAGAGGAGATGGGTTTATCACTTTGCGGTACGGAGGCTTCTGAAAGCTCCTCGTTTGGATTTCCTTCTGTGGGCTTTTCCACACTCTTAATTTCATGACTTGTGTGCCCCATTGCGTCACTTTTTTTCTGCATGTGTTTTGCTTCCTCTAGCTGTTGCTTCAGTGTTACATCACTGTGAGAAATAAGCCAGAGACGTGGCAATGTAATATCGAAGCAACCACTAGAGGGAGCAAAACACATGGTATCTTGTAGGACAGCGTGGAGTGCTGAGCTGCATTTCTTGGCTTGCCAGCATTCTGGCTTTGCCCATTTTGCCTGTTAATCAAGTCTTCCAACTTGGACTGTAAAGCTCTGCATGCTGATTAACGTCATCAACTGTACAGGTGCAAAATCAGGAGACGCATCTACAGAAAAGCTCCATAGGAAAACAGCAAGTCCCTTTGAAAAGGCTGCTCATATGTGTCCTTAAAAGGACAGGCTAAATAGGTAGACCAGCATAATTCAGATCCAACCAATTGGGGAAAGACTACCGTGCTGGAAAGAAAAAAAGCTACACTTGGTAGTGATCTCTCCAATGACTTCAGTAGGGAATTGCCCTTAGAAAGGCAGGAAATAAAATAAATCCATATAGACTTGTGGCAGTTTTTAAAGTGATGCATGACCTGCTCTGAATTACTCTGGAGTAGGCATGAGCCCAGCAGCAAATAAGTGGCGAGCATATCGCTGATCTGGGTAGTCCAGGCTAGCCCGATCTTGTCAGATCCTGGAAGTTAAGCAGGATCAGTCCTGGTTAGTGTTTGAATGGGAGGCCATCAAGGAAGTCCAGGGTTGCCCTGATGGATGGCCCGGGCTAACCTGATCTCATCAGATCTTGCAGCTAAGCAAGGTTAACTCTGGTATGTACCAGGATGGGAGACAGGCAATGGCAAATCACCTCTGCTCATCTCTTGCCTTGAAAACCCCAACAGGGGTCGCCATAATTCAACCGTGACTTGATGGCAAAAACCCCAAAACCCTGTTCAGAAGAATTCTGGAGTCTGCATGAGCCTAGCAAACAAACAAAGGATGAGCATGTCCCCCAGAAAAGGTACCTGGATGCTGCTGTCTAAAGGCAGAATGACCCCAACACACTGCCCGTTTGAAACAGCAAGCAGATAATTTATCCTGTTGTGGGATGCGCTCAATGTATTGAGTAGCTGGAGAGACAGGCATTGTGAACAAGGCACCTTTGAGTTTTGAATGCTTTTTAAAAAAAAAAGAAAAAAAAGAAAGATGATATAATCCCTGGAAGGCACAGTAAAATTGTCCCAAACAGTGCACAACCCAATTCTGGAATTAATTTTAGAGAATCACCTTGTTAAACTGGAAGTCAGGAGGGGCAAAATGCAGGCCAGAGAGCCACACATGAAGAATAAAAGCATGGAATGAGGGAAATCAGCTCATTCCAAGTTTGCAGTGTGTGGGAGGGAATAGAAAAAAAATACACCACTCAAATTGATGAAACCTCATCCCTCCCGGCAGTAATTGGAGAACGACATCCCAATCTGTGCCCCACCCAGATCACAATTACCTGTGCAAAAATCAGCTGTGACGCAAAGTCCATGTGCTCCTCCAGTTTCTCAACGGAGGAAAGCTTCTGTCGTTTCTGCTCGATTAAGATTTCGATGGCTTCTTTCAAATCCTTCCTGAAACAGAAAGGGACCGGTTCATCACTAAAGGTCCGTGGTGCTTCTCTGTGCCCACAATGGAAGAAGCATTGGAAGCAGCCCAGGTAATTCAGTAACTTGAAAGGTCTTTAAATGGGAAGGGATTTACAACCTGGGATGCTCGAACACCCATTCCGCCATTTCTCTCTCAGCCCACACCTGAAAAGGGCTGTATTTCAAAGACTTGTTTGCAAGAATTCTCTTCATTCTCCAGGCTTTTACTTATTTATTTTGATGTCAAGTCACAGCCAACTTACGGCGACTCCATAGGATTTTCAAGGCAAGAGATGCTGAGAGATGGTTTGCCATCGGCTTTTATATCCCCTGCATTTTTAAAGAGATGATGAAAAGGACGTTTTCCCCCTCTCCCCAAATAACAGAACTTGAGGGCATCCAGTGAAGCTGATGGGCAGTAAATTCAAGACAGACAAAAGGAAATATTTTTTTGCATGATGAGTGATTAAAATGTGGAACTGCTAGAAGAGGATGTAGTGATGGCCAGGGATAGATGGCTTTAAAAGGAGATCTGAGAACTTCATGGAGGATAGGTCTTTCAGTGGTTACTAACCATGGTGAGTAAAGGGAACCTCCACGTTCAGAGGCAGTCAACCTCTGAATCCCAGAGCTGAGAGCCAACATCAGGGGAAGGCCTCAGCCTCTCTGCCCTGTTACTGGCCATCCAGTGGAACTGGTTGGCCACTGTGTGAGACAGGATGCTGGACTAAGTGGACTGTCAGGTAGCCCTGCCATGATGGATGGAGAAGGGAGGGAGGATGGGCTTTTGTTTTGTGAAGGGAGGGCGGATGGGACTGTGTGGTGTTGATTTATGCACCTGGACTGTTCGAATGGAATGTGGGGAGCTGCCTTGGCTGCCTGGGCGTGCAGGCCATATCTTACCCAGACCTAACACACTGACCTTGGAGGAGACAGGCTGTTAGCTTCCTATCGCTTTCCAAAGCAACAGCTAGGCTGGGAAAATGGGGGCGGCGGGAACTACATTAATTATCACTGTCTCCAGTTCCCGCACGCATGCTATGCTTCTATTGGTGGAGGGGGGGGTCCCCATTCCCCCCCTTATGGTATAACCGTTTGCTTCATGTAACCAAGGTATTCTTAACAATGCTTCTGTTCCAGTAACCTACTATTGCAGCTTAAAATAAATACTATTCTTGCTTCAATGAACAAGGCCTGGTATTTTGCTGACTAAGTTAAGGACTCTGACATGGACCACTGGTCTGATCCAGCAGGGCTCTTCTTATGTCCCTAAAGACAACTCTGCTAAATAAGTACCTGTCCTCACCTGTAGGCAAAAAGTAGAGCTTGTGTTCCACCTTTTGTAGAGTCTGTTGGGAATAGAAGCTTATGACTAGGGCTGCCAGCTCTGGGTTAGGAAATATCTGATTTTGGGGGTGGAGCCTGGGGAGGGTGAGGTTTGAGGATGGGAGGGACTTCAGCAGGGTACAATGCCAGAGAGTGCGGCCTCCAAAGCAGCCATTTTCTCCAGGGGAACTGATTTTGGTCATCTGGGGAGCAACTGTAACAAGCAGGCGATCTCCAGGTGCCACCTGGAGGTTGTTGTAACAAAAAAGGACTATGGTGCGAAAGGCGTTTATACAATAGCTGAAGCACCTTCTATAGTAAGCTTACACACCAATTGAGAACAATATCTTAAATTATATAAGCAATAATTATATTTTGTGAGAGGTACACTGTATACACAACTAGATTATGAAAAACAATGCACAATATACAGATTTACAAGAATATAACACTTCAAAAACTCTATTTCCCAAAATTGCAAAAAAGAAGCTTGCGAGACTACGGGGAGCTGGTAACAAGAATCCCATTTATTTTGATGTCAAGTCACAGTGCTTCAGCTATTGTATAAACGCCACCTGGAGTCTGGCAACACTACCTACCATGTGTTCTGTTTATTTATCAATGTGCCAGGCATTAAAAGGGCACAGAAGGAGTCAGGTGGGTGCCAATATAGAGGATCAAAGCAAGGGCACAGAGGCAAGCACAGAGGGAGGCAGGACCGGCCACAAAGCCATGCTGATCCGGCAACCCCAAACCTTAAATCTTCCCTGTGGCAAATGCAAACATGTAGCGCTTTTGCACACGCTGAATAACGCACTTCCAATCCGCTTCCAATGCACTTTACAACTGGATCTTACTGTGTGAAACAGCAAAGTCCAGTTGCAAACGATCGTTAAAGAGCTTTGAAAGTAGATTGGAAGTGTGAAAGTGACATTGATAAAATGCATTTTTCAGCATATGTGAAAGCAACTCTTTTCAGCCTTCCCCGCCCACCCTCAGCCTAGGGGAAGACCCTCCTTTTGCACAGCAGCCTGACTCTCAACTGTCCAATCATTGCTGCTACTTACACAGACTTCTCATATTTCTTGTACAGCCAGGAAATCTTAAAGAAGATGTCAGGTTTCAGCAGAAGTGCTTGCCAAGCATCAAAGTAGTTTTGAATTTTGAGCACGATGGCATTTTCTGAAACACATGAGACAGAAATGTAAGTGGAAGGTGCACCTGGTGTGTGCCATGCCCTTTGTTGAGTCAGAGGCTAATCCAAGGAGCCAGGGTGGGCTAGTGGTTCAAGTGCTGGGCTAAGATGGCAGAGATGTGGGTTCAAATCACCATTCAGCCATGGAAGCTCACTGGGTGACTTTGGGCCAATTTGGGCCTAACTACATTGAGGGTTCCCAAGCATGATCCGGCAACTAGTAGAGATCAAGGGCATAGGGACGGGGGGGGGGCAGTTGGTGGCCATTGGTGTCGGTGTGATGTCCCTTCTGGGGAAACCTAGAAGTGACATCATGCTGCTCTAGGAATTGCTGGAAACTCTATGGTTCAGCCACCATGCCATTGGCCTGATGGCCATTTTTTTCTCCTGCTACCACTTGGAACTGGCACTGGGGCCTAATTACCCTGCCTGTATCACAAGGGGCTTGTATGGATTAAATCAACAATTCTCAACCTTTTTGGTATGGCAACCCACAAATCTAAATTTGCTTGGGCTGGTGACACGTCCAGGGCTAGGCCAAGGGTTTTTTTGGTTTGGTTTGTATCCTAGGCAAACAATGACCTTGACATCCATCTGGTTTAGTGTTCCGTTTTCTACAGTGGCTAACCAGGTGTTTTTGAGAAACCAACATCGCACAAAGGGCACAGCTGCCCCCACTATCATAGAATCACAGAATTGGGTCTTGCAGGCCATCTAGACCAACCCCCTGCTCAGTGCAGGATCAGCCTAGAGCATCCCTGACAAGTGTCTGTCCAGCCGCTGCTTAAAGACTGCCAGGGAGGGGGACCTCACCACCTCCCTAGGCAGCTGATTCCACTGGTTGCCCAACTCTGACTTGTAAAAAAGTTTTTCCTAATACCCAACTGGTACCTTCCCACCCTTAATTTAAACCCAAGATTGCGAGTCCTCTCCTCTGCTGCCAACAGGAACACTTCCCTGCCGTCCTCTAAGTGACAGCCCTTCAGATACTCAAAGAGAGCAATCATGTGCCCCCTCAACCTCCTCCTCTCCAGACTGAACATGCCCAGGTCCCTCAGCCTCTCCTCATAGGGCTTGGTCTCCAGGCCCCCGATCACCCTCGTTGCTCTCCTCTGCCCCCGTTCCATTCTGTCCACATCCTTTCTGAAGTGAGGCCCCCAGAACGGCACACAATACCCCAGGTGTGGCCTGACCAAAGCAGTGTACAGCAGAACTATCACATCTTGCGATCTGGATGTTATGCCTATGAACCCCAAGCAAGTGGCATTCCATCATACACAGCCTCTGCACGAGGAAGTTACGTTCCAGCCTTTCACCACCCTCTCCTTCTCCATTTCTCCCTTCTAACCCCCCCTGATATTCTAAGGAACTCACTCCAGTAACCATCAAGAAACATATGCACTCAGTGAGGAAAATGCCAGTTAATGGATGACATGGAAGGTACTGTTTCCCGGATCAGACCTCGGTTTCCACGATACAAAAGACAGCAATGGAGAGGGTGGGACGGCCATTAGGGAGGACCGGCCCATGACCCATTTCCAGAGGCTTCACGATCCACTTCTGGGTCCCATCCCACAAGCTGGGAAACACTGGATTAAAAATGGAGGAGGGAAGGGGAGTCCCATGTGTGGTTGGCTGAGCTCCTTGGAGCTGGGGTGGGAGAGAATAGCTTTGTAGGCTCTGGAAATGGTGCCACCTTCCCCTGCAGATCCTTGTGGAGAATCAGCCTGGCATTGTCCAATGCAGCCCAGACTGTGGAGTTTCATTTCAGCAGTCCGTGAAGCTTTTATTTGGACTCCCGGCAAGAAATCTTCACTGCCCATTCTGAGCTTTCCTTCTCTGTCCCCCTCCCATTCCTTGTGTCAGGTGGAAAAGTGGTGTGTGTGTGTGAATGGGGAGTGGACTGGGGAGAGCTTTGTATGCTTCAGCACACACAGGTATGCAGCTGTGATGAATTCACTGACACCCCCCCCACACACACACACAAACTGGTACATTGCATATTCTCTGAGCTGCTTCCGAATACTTGGCAAATATTTGATATTTTACCCAGTTTAGTGCATGTGCGAGCATTTGAAATCCATATTTGAAAAAGAACTTGGCATTATTGTATAGCTGAAGTACAATCTGGAGATAGTTTTTAGATGGCACTTAATAGCTTCCGTACACGGCTGTTAGAGCTGCAAGGGCATTTGGTAAGGGATTTGATAACTAGTAAGTGGAATGCTGACTGTGCTAAAGAAGCTTCTATAGCATTTTGATACCTCGATGTATCATAAACAATCAAGAGCTTCCCTTCCCCTACTTAGGTAGCCTAAAATAGGCTTCAAATCTGGCCAAGAGAGGGGGCTCAGACTCTAGGTTACAGACTCTTCCTTGTTTATTTTAAATGGCCTTTTTCTGTTGCAGATTTAGCTGTCAGGATTACTTTATCACAGTGGATTTGTGGGAAGAGGGGAGAATTTTATCCCTCTCTTCCCTTGCCATTTTCTCACAGCTCACTCACAAGCTGTGTTTATTTATGCTGTGAGGAAAAAAATATGGATACCTAAAAGTTTTCTCCACCAGGACTATCAGAAAATTTTAGGGAACGAATGGGCTAAAGGTTCCCTCCTCCCTACAAAAACAGAACCTATAGAGCTGGAAGAGATCTCAAGGGTCACCTAGTCCAACCCCCTGCACAACGCATGAAATTCACAGTTAACCTCCCCCATTCTCCTGGTGACCCCTGCTTTATGCCCAGAGGAAGGCAGAAAACCACCAGGATTGCTGGAGGAAAATTCCTTCCTGACCTCAAAGTGGCAATCGGCATCACCCTGGCCATGTAAGAAAGGGCCAAGGGAGCCGAGCACTGGCTCGTCCCTTTCCATCTCACAATCTCCTGAAATTCATAGTGAATCATAGAATCAGGTGGCCATGTAGCCTGTGCTTAAAAACTTCCAAAGAAGGAGAGCCCACCATCTCCCCAGGAAGCACGTTTGATTGAGGAACTGCTCTAACTGTCAGGAAGTTTTTCCTAAAGTTTCACCAAGGACTTTTTTGTAGGGATGGGCATGAACTGAACCACAAAACAAAATTCATCATGAAGTTTGTGACAGGTCTACCATCATGAACTTCCATGAACTTTTAAAGCAGTTTGCAGAGGTTCATGGATAGAGTAGGAAGCAGGAGTTTAAAGGGACTCTGAGTCCCTTTAAACCCCTTCTTTCTCTTCCTAGCGATTGCAAAAACAGCTGAGCAGTGGGGAACAGCCTGCTCCCCACTGCTCAGCTGTTTCGGACTGTCTTATGCACAAATTTAAAGGGACTGCATAAGAAAGCCTGTTTAAAGGGACTGAGATCCCTTTCAATGAGGACTGTAGGGCCATGAAGCAGTTAGGTTCACTAATGAACCTCCCCATTCGGTTTGGCTCAAGGTTCAGTAACAAACCACAAACTGCATTTTTCTGGTTCATTCCCATCCCTACTCTTTTGATTTTAATTTCAATCCATTGCTTGTGGTCTGACCTTCTGGGACAACAGAGAACTGTGACAGCCCTTCAAATATTTGAAGATGGCGATCATATCACGTCTCAGTCGTCTCCTCTCCAGGCTAAACATACTCTCTCTCCCCACCCAGTTAAGTTTGTAAAATTATGCAGGGGGTGGAAAAAGTTGCTAGAGAGAATTCCTCCCCCCCCATAACAGTACAACTAGAAACCTGGAAGCTAGCTAATGTTGGAGCATGGGGGGAAATGCTGATGACTCTGGGCATGTGCAAAGCACTTTCCTTTCACTTCTAATTAATTATGCTACTTTTGTACATTTGGTGATGGGGGGAATGGCTTGACTTTCTCATGTTGGACATTAACCACTGCAGATACTGCAGTATTTTGCTATAATGTGTTGTGGATACCAGCATCATTCAATGCTTTTGTTAGATTAGCAGACTGTTTAGTCCTGCTTAGCTGGAGAAAAGAAACTATGCCGGATGAGAATATAAGCAAAGCTTTCTCCCACACAAATCCCACAGAGGTGCTTCTTTGGCTTGGCAACATGATAAAAATACTTCCTTGCAAAACACCGTGGCTGGGATTCACAGATTCCTGTGAGGAAATCTCTCGCTGATCTGTTCAGATGAAGCTTGTTCTGTCCCACACTCCCTTTTTTTAAAGGTTTTGGCTATCTCTGTACTGTCTAATTTTAGGGCTCGGACAAACTTCAAACATGGTTGGCCCAAAGAACAGAATTCAGGGACCCATGTGGCATCTCAGTTCACATGACCTCTGGCTAAAAATCCTGCCTATGAGGAGGACAGTAAAGCTATGTGCACATCTCTCCCTAGAAAAGAAGTCTCTGTTTACATAGAACCACAGTCTTCTCCAGGTCTCCAGTGTCTTTGTAAGAAGCACTTTGGAAAGATGATACAGTGCTCTCATTTTGTGCAGCAAGATCAGTACAATTTCACTCATCGGACAACTTCCCTGTCAGTTAGATACCTGTAGTCATTCTCTCTTACTCTCCCTTAGCCCAGACTGCTAGATACCAGAGAAACAGCCCCATCTGAAGATTTTCAAATATTGCTTATAGTATATTTTTTCAATTCAGATGAGTTATAATGATGACATTCAGGGCTTTTTTGGTAGAAAAAGCCCAGCAGGAACTCATTAGCATAATAGGCCACACCCAACAGCAGAAACTTATTAGCATATTAGGCCACACCCCCGACAGCACAGCTCATTAGCTCATCACTCCCATGTTACCTGAAGTGTGGTCATCCAGCCACACGCACCTTTTGCTTCTTATTCTATTCACCTTGTTTGTTGTCAAAACCCAGGCTGGAGTTTGGAGCAGGAACTCTTGTCAGGCCACACACCCCTAATGTACCCAGTCCTAATGATTTTCTGCTGTTTGGTGTGGCCTGTTATGCTAATGAGTTTTGCTGGGAGTGGCCAACTCGGGAGCCAGCCGGAACTCCGTTCCTGTGCGTTCCTGCCCCAAAATAGCCCTGATGACATTAACAAAGGGGGTGTTTAACTTTTGAATGCCCGTCCCTTACCTGCAGTAAGTATCCCAACATATTTGCCTCCAGTGACAAAGTGAACGAGACCTTGATATAGAATCAGGTTTTGAAGCCTTCATTACACAGAGTCTTATCCCCCTTGGTTTGCATATGCAAATACTTTCTTACAACCTGTTTTCTGATTAGACATTAGACATGGGATCGTGGGGAAATATAAGGGGGAAAAAGAACTGTAGTACCATCAAGAGGAATCCCCAGAAAAAGTCTGTTTGACGTGTCCAGCATGATACACCTCATAAGATTCAGGGCGTTGATGTATCCCAACTCGGTTGTCACCTCCTCTAGGCAATCCAGATGCTCTCTCGTTGAGTCAACGCAAATAGCGATCATCCTCACAAGACCTGGACCTGACAGAGCTGAAATTTCACAAAGGGGGGGGAAAAACCCTTATAATCCATCAAATTTGGTAGTAAAACCCAAGGACAGATCGTTTTTTGTGCTGGGTCTTTGAGCATGGGACACTCCCCTGCGACAATTGCCCTGGCATCAAGCCCCATGAAGCTTTTCACTGCCATGTGGCAATGAAGATCTTTTACTGGATCCTCTGATGGGTAATTGAGCTCTTATAAGCAACCTGCAATGGACTGGGTTACAGTATTGTTTTCCTGGTAGAAAATGCCACCACCACCACCCCTCGCTTCTGTAAGTCCCAGTAAGAAAAAATGACAGGCAAGCTTAACAGTCTAGTCCAGGGGTCCCCACATGATGCCCATAGGCACCATGGCATCCACTGACACCTTTCCTGATGGCCACCAAGTGTTTTTAGAATGCAGGTGGGACCAGGTGGGGATTTTGTCCAACAAGGCTTCTGATTGGCCAATGGGGACTTGATTGACTGTGCAGATCTTTAAACACATTGCTTTGGCAGCAGCTGCCACCACGGCACAAGGATCTTCACGGTGTGACTGAAGGTCAGCTGTGCCTCCTACAGCAGCCATTTTGTGGCTGTGCCCACCAGACAGTGTCAAAATTCCAGAGGTGCTTGCTGGTTCTGTCAGAGCGGTCCTTAAAAGAGCGGTTTCCCTCAGAGCTCTCTCAGCCACACCTACCTCACAGGGTGTCTGTCGTGAGGAGGGGAAGAGAAAGGAGTTTGTAAGCCGCCCTGAGACTCCGAGTGAAGGGTGGGGTATAAGTCCAATCTCCTCCTCCTCCTTCTGGTTCAAAAAGGTTGGGGACCCCGGGTCTAGACCTAACTAGAGCTGCATCTTTATAAGTTAACTGAAGTCTATGGTCTTATCAGGTTGTACCTCTATTTAGAATTGTATTGTAAAGCAGCTGGGTCTTTTCTGTCAGGAAATGGCACGATGGGAGGTTATTTATTTATTTATTCACTTCATTTAGACATCACCTAGGCTTGCCAGCCTTCAGGTGGCCCCTGGAAGGAGGGACCTCAGTGGGGCATGATGCCTTACAGTCCACCTTCCAAAGCAGCCATTTTCTCCAGGGGAACTGAGCTCTGTCGCCTGGAGACCAGCTGTAATTCTGGGAGATCTCCAGCCACCACCTGGAGACTGGCAACCCCAGCCATTACCCTGGTTCCGGCTGGCTGGTGGGGTTACCATATAGTTTGAAAAGCAAAAAAAGAGGCCATATTTCCCAACTGACTAGTTCAAACAAGTGATCATTATGATGAATCTCTTTTTGAATACCCCTACCATTTAAGCTGTGATCATTGCTTCTAATTAGGAATATTCCTAACTAGGGTAGCCAGGCCCCTTCGTCTTGCCAGTGGGAGGATCTGGGGGGCATTCCAGGAGTAGGCGGGGACGTTCCCGGCACACTGATATCACCAGAAGTGATGTCATCGCATCGGTGATGTTGGAGGCTGTGACAAAACGGGGACCTGCACTCAGCCATGAGAGACTGAATAGGCATTTGCTGGCACACAAGCCCCTGTTTTCGCCTGCCAACCCTGCCTGGTGGGGCTGTTTCCCTTCCTCATTCACTGCTACCACTCACTGGATTCCCACCATCTTTCTAGAGGACAGTGAAACCCCTCTGGCTGATTCCCCAACCCAGGAAGGTGGGTACCTCAATTTTTGGGCGCCCCCTGGAGAGTTGGCAGCCTCTCTGATTTGGGCCTGCTTGGGTTCCTTGGCCTCTCTTTGCCTCTGGTAACATTCTGAGTGGGGAGGACTAGGTGGTCAAGGCACTACCAGGTCTTTTAACTCAAAAAGAAGGTTTATTTAAACTATACACACGGTTAGGCACAGAAAATAACACAGGCATTTCAACAGAACTGGGCAGAAAATAAACAGGGTCAAAGCACAATTCCTCTGTCCCTACACACACCCTCTCTACCTCTGGAGGTTGTGGCCTCAGGATAGTATTTGTTTTGCCCTCCTTGTTGTTGGAGAGAAACTCCTTCCCTCCTCAGGACTAGTCACCAGTACTGCTACCCTCCTGGCTCTTCACCACAAAGCTCTCGTCCAAGGCTGAGACGAAGGCCGACTGACCCCTCCGTCAGACTTCCCAAGAACTTACCGTAATTCAGTGAGGGAAAAGAGTTTCCAGCCCCATTGCCAGAGCGTCGCCCGGCGTCACTTCCTGGCGACGGCATCGTGCGGCGTGGGTGTTCCAAGGAGGAATGTTCCATCCGGGGACTGTGTGTCCCCCGCCAAATTACGGTACTTGGCAACCCTACCCTCCGTAGACGGGCAGAACCCTTTATCTGGCTTGTTCCATCCCTGGGGTGGGTCCATACTTTGCTCCGTCCCTGGGGTGGTCCATGTAGGCAGGGAGGTATGGCAGTTCCATTGTTCTCTATGGAGCACCTCCCCCCTCCAGAGGACTACCTGGCTGGCAGCCATTTTAAGATAAACTGCTGCCTCTGCCTGGCAGCCATTTTGTTACAGAGGCAACACTGGTTTTTGAGCAAAACTCTATGGTAAACCCAGGGTCAAACCATAGAGTTTTGGCCCAAAACCAGAGCATTGGCATGCAACATCCCCAACACAATGATATCACTTCTGTATGGTTTCAGTGTGTCGGGGACATCATACAACGATGTTGCTGTTTGGGAGTGGGCTTTTTCACCTGGACCTGGGGACTGGCAACTCTATTTCACCCCAAAAAGCGGGCATTTTAATCAGTTTTTTAAAAGAGCCCAAAAGGGGATGGACACCAAAAAAAAGAGGTCATATCCTCTAGGAGGAGGACTTCTGGTAAGCCTAATGTCTGGTTAGAGTTTGCTGAGACCAAAACGAATGGGAGAGAGAGAGACCTTGCAATTTGTAACTGAGAGGGATGTTTCCCAGTCAGCAGAATTACACAAACTCCAAAGAATTACACTGAAAGGCCTGTTTTTCCAAAGCATTTCCCCCAACCACATTGCAGCCTTGGGAAGGGCTTTGATTCCATAGAAGTGATGGAACTGGCTTGTACTGTTCTCTAGTGCGGCATTTGCTCGACTCTGGGGCTAATCTTTTGCTTCAGCAGTCTTGGAAACCCTGTTGCATTTAATTCTGTGATGGAAAGAAGGTTGTTTATAATTAAAATAAATTTGCTGCCAGAAAACTTCCACCAAAGGTTGTTCTGATCACCAAACAGGAAGTAGAGGTATCCCCACTGAAGAAGTACTTCCTGTTGCAGGCATTCCATGGCCAACAGCAGGGGATGGGGAGGTAGGGCTGCCAGGTACAGGCTGGGAAACTCCTGGAGATTTGGGGGTGGAGCCTGGGGAGGGGAGAGACCTCAAGAGGGATATAATGCCACAGAGTCCACCCTCCAAAGCACCCATTTACTCTACGGGAACTGATCTCTGTAGTCTGGAGATGAACTGTAACTCTGGGTGATCCCCAGGCCCCACCTGGAGGCTGGCCTCCCTACTTGCAGGCCCGCTCGAACCTACTGTTGCTGTTTGACCTGACAGTTGTACAGCTTCCCTCGTTGTTATTATTCCAAATGCCCTGACAGGAATGAGAAATAACCACTAAGGTGGGAAGCTGTGTGAGCAATCCTAAGAAGCAGTTCCCGTTTTATTCAGTGGGTCTTACTTACAGTGGGAGAGTGTTCTCTATTGCGGCCTCTGCCATTTACCTTTGGTGAAGAAGGGCCGGATTTCTTTCCAAAGGGCCGGGTTGTTGTTAAAGATGATGCCATTTTCGTGCATGCCGATGCACTTCAGTCCCAGCTTGCTCCCAAATCTGGAGATGTAGTGCCCATGTTTCATCACGTGGAACATGCTTGAAGATCTAGGGAGTGGAAGGAAAGGACACAGAGTTACCAGCTTGCTTTGGGCTTAGCCAGCCTCTTCCTTCATTGACGCATCCCACCCTGCCCAGAGCCGGTATCAACATACCCGGGGGTGTGTGTGAATTGCCTGGACCCAGGACACCCAGCAGGGCCCACTGCAGCTGATGTACCTCCCCATGTGCCACCCCGGTTGCCCACCTGTCTGATGTTCCCCTACCCACCTGCTGACAAGCACTCTGCCATCCGTGCTCCCAGCTGTATGCACTGCCCAGTGCCCACCATCGTCATTGTCAGGGCATGTGGATGGTACAGGCAGCTGTGAGCTTGGGCAGTAAGAGAGCTTGAGAGGAGGTGGGGAAAGGATGCGCAGTCACATGGATCAGTAGTTGGGAAGGGAGGCACGAATGGGGGTCATGGCGGTAGACAGGGGAGGGAAAGGAGACACATGGATGCTCTCTGCCTAGGGCCCTCCAACATCTGGAATTGGCCCTGGCTCTGCCAAAAGTAGGGTTGCCAACCCCTCAGGTGGGGCCTGGATGACAGAGATCAGTTCCCCTGCAAAAAATGGCTGCTTTGCAGGGTGGACTCTGTGTCGTTATACTCTGCTGAGGCTCCTCCCACTACCCTCCCCAGGCTCCACCCCCAGATTTCCAGGGATTTCCCAACCTGCAGCTGCCAACCCTAGCCAAAAGGGCACAATTTAACTTTAACTCTCTAAAAAAACTCTCTAAAAAATGGCAGCAGAAGACATAAGGAGATTTACAGCATGATGTAGATGGTTGTTTTTTGTTACTCTGTCAGCAGCAGGGTCTGTCCTACTCTGCCCTGGTGGGTCACTTTATGGAAGGCCATAGCTCAGTGCATATGCTTTGTATTTAGATGGGCTCCAGTTCAGTCTTCAGTACGTCTGGTTAAAAGGATCTTCTGGGCAAGCTCTCAGCTTCAGACCCTTCAAAGTGGCTGCCGGCCAGAGCAGACAGCTCCAGGGGTCCGACTGCACAAGACAAGCTACATGCATTCAAAAGTCACACATTTTTGTAAATTTTGCATTTTGTTCATGCTGATTTTTACCTGCGCGTTCTAAGCTGCTTCAAATTAGTCTGGAGAAGTGGGATCTAAAATTTGAAACCAATCACGCACACCCTTTCCAGGACCATGTGGAGAAAATCGTGCAGAGCACATCTCACCAGATGACCCAATCAGGTCAGGCCCAAGGGCTTTTGATGCCCAAGTTGAACTATGGATTTGGTCCCCTCACCCCGTTCAACAATACAGACACAAACATAATGTAACAACCACCAGCTCATTCCCAGGGCTGCAACCCTAAACATATTTACCTGGAAATAATACCAACAGAACATGGTAGACATGTGTAGCAGCAACACTGGCCTGGCTTCTTCTCTGCCTTGCACTCTGTAGCCTTTGGGGCAGCCTCTGTCCCTCTAACTCTTTTGCTTCCCCCCTCCCCAGCTCTAGTGCCTTAAGCAATCCACCAAGGTTTGCCTAGTGGACAGGCTAGGCGCTGGATTGTGTGCAAACCAAATATTAATGTATACAGTGTGAGGAGTAAAAGCAGTCCCTATATATGGGGCATGATACAGTAAGGTATGACCGTTCAAATATACAATTTTTTTTCAATGCATAACACAGTGAGTTAGGACAACAGGAAAAGTATAGCAGTTGACAGTCTTCAGAATTGTCACTGTTACAGTCCCATTGCAGAATGGCCTTGAAAGTAGTAAACTGTCTATGAAAGACAAGTCAAACCCTCTTCAAGTATGATATAACGTATACTTTTCCTGTTGTCATAACTCACTGTATTATGCATTGACCTTTTTTTGTATATTTGAATGGTCATACTTTCCTGTATTATGCACAGTATATAGGGACTGTTTTCAGTATTTGGTTTGCACACAATCTAGTACATAGTCTTTCCTTTTGGGTTTTTTTTTTTTTGCGGAGTGTGTGTATTTAGTGTTTGGGTGCATGTGTGCTTGTGAGCCTGGAAGTCATGGTGACTTCTGGTGACCCTCAGTGGGGTTAGGACTTTTCAGAGAGGCAGCTTGATATTGCCTGCCTCTGCGTCCCAGCCCTGGTATTCCTTGGAGGTCTCTGCTTAGCTTCCGAGAGCTGACGAGATTGGGCTTGCCTGGGCTATCTAGGTCAGGGCCATAGCCTTTTCTTTTGTGTGGTCTCTGGTACTCTGGTGTTTCTCTTCTGTTTCTCACATAGGTCTCTGCCCCCCCCCCTTTGCTCTTTGCCTAGTGGATAGGCGAACCCTGAAACAGAGACCATGATTTACAGTGCAGTTCTAAGCAGAGTTATGCCCTTCTAATTGCACTGACTTTCTTGTACTTAGAAGGATACAACTCTGCTTAGGGTTGCACCATCAGGAAGAACAAAGAGCAGTAGAAGAAACCAGACGGCCTTTAAAAGGTCTCAGTTTTTTAAAAGCAAGTAACAGAAAGGAAACACTTTGATTTTGATGCTGGTTGCTAAATTTGCCAACTTTTTTTTACCCATCTCTGCTCCTGTCCCTCTAACAGCTGCTTGGTGCTAGCAGGAGATAATGCTGATCTGCACACCACGAAAAGCTGATTTCTACCCAACAGAGCAGGGCACTGCCTTTTTTTTCTGGACAGTTGGCGGTCTTATTCATTATGGTCTTGGAGTGAAAGTTCCTTTGGGATGGATTTTAGGGTGACTTAAAATGGCTTTTTATATGATCTAATGCTAACTGGAGATATTGTAGAAGGTGTTAGCTGTAATGCTGTTATATTAGATTCAGGCGGGGTAGCCATGTTGGTCTGATGCAATAGAACAACGTTTGAGCCCAGTGGCACCTTCAAAACCAATGACATTTGATTCTGGGTATAAGCTTTCATGCCGATGTACACTTCTTCAGATACATTCAGGTGGGCAGCCATATTGGTCTGAAGCGGCAGAACAAAGTTTGAATCCAGTGGCAACTTTAAGATCAACAAAGTTTTATTCAAGGTATAAGCTTTCATGTGCATGCATCTCATGAAGTGTGCATGCATACAAAATCTTACACCCATGATTAAACTCTGTTGGTCTTAAAGGTGCTACCGGACTCAAACTTTGTTCTGCTGCTTCAGACAAACATGGCTACACCACCTGAATCTTTGTTCTGCTGTTCTACTAGCACAGATTAATCTGAATTTCCTTTAGAGGGAGCTAGAAGCTTAGAGATGTCACAGTGAGCGCAGCAATGGCACAGTGCAGGAAGAATCGGGTAGGGTGTGTTTGCATTCCTCTTGTGGGCTGCTTTGCTTCACATTCACTTGCATTTTCCTTTGGGAGGCATTTGGCTCCCTTAACATTCAAAGGACACCACAATTAACATGTCAATAAGATTATTGCTATGATGTTGACAACACCCTGCAGGAAATAAGTCTGACTCAGCTTAGAAAGACCAGATCCTTTTGGTTAAGAATCGGCAATTTCTACTTGTTCCACAGTATAAAAACAGAAGAGGCTCGATGTTGTGGACCATTTAATCCAGCGCCCTGTTTCTCACAGTGATCAATCAGATACCTAGGGTTGCCAGGTCTGGGCTGGCAAATACCGGGAGACTTTGGGGGTGGAGCCGGGAGAGGGTGGGGTTTGGGGAGGGGAGGGGCCTCAGCACGGTACAATGCCATAGACTCCACCTTCCAAAGTGGCCATTTTCTCCAGGGGAGCTGATCTCTGTCAGCTAGAGATCAGCTGTAAAAGCAGGAGATCCCCAGGCCACACCTGGAGGCTGGCAACCCGACAAATACCTTGGAAGGTCCACAGCAGGGACTCAGTGGCCAAAGCTGCCTGCTGCTGCCACAAGCAATGGGCATTCAAAGGTGTACTGCTTCTGAACATGGAGGTTCCATTTTACCATTGTGATAAACAACCTTTTTATGGAGTTAACCTCCATGAATTTGTCTAATCCTTTTAAAAAACCCCAACTAACTCTTGCTACAGTTAGAAGGGTCAGGTAGCAGGTGATGGGAAAATACCTCTCCTGAGTCTCTGAAGAGCTGATACAAGTCTGAATAGACGTCACTGACTCTGGTACACCAAGGGCTTGACCCAGTGCCACGACACTTCATGTGGCTTGCCCTGAAGTCTGGGTCCGATGATGGCACCATTGGCTGCCAATGGACTGACCCAAGCACGCTGCTTGGAAGAGAAGCTCCGAGAGGGGGGCCTTGGCTCAGTGACCGAGCGCTGGCTTTGCACGCAGAAAGTCCCAGGTTCAGTCTCTGGCATGTCCAGTGAAAAGGCTCAGGTAGGAGGCGAGGGGAAAGGCCTCAGCCTGTGACCTGGAGAGCCTTTGCCAGTCATGGGAACACAGGAGCTGCCTTATACCGAATCGGACCATGTCCATCAAAGTTGGACTGGCAGCAACTCTCCAAGGTCTCGGGAAGAGGCCTTTCCCATCACTTCCCACCTGAGCCTTTCAATTGGGAATGCCGGGGATTGAACCTGGGACCTTCTGCATGCCAAGCAGATGCTCTGCCAGTGTAAATTCCTGGAGTTTTGGGGGGTGGAGCCTGGGGAGGTTAGAGTTTGGAGACGGGAGGGACCTCAGCAGGGTACGATGCCACCCTCCGAAGCAGCCATCTGCTGCATGGAGACTGATCTCTGTGGTTCAGGGATCAGTTGTAATCCCAGAAGATCTCCAGGTCCCACCTGCAGATTGGCAACCCAACACAGGCAGCTGTGAGCACGGGCAGTGAGAAGGCTTGCAAGGAGGTGAGGAGGGAGGCATGAGTGGCTGGCCTGGTGGCGAGCAGAGGAGGGGAGGGGGACACGTGGGTGTTCTGTGCCTGGGCACCTTCCCCACAACCTGGAACCGGCCCTGCCCCCTCCCACAGTAATTTCCCTAGTTGCATAAATCAAAGATTTACTTGCTAATAATGAGGGTCTCTTCTCCGTTGATCCAGACTCGCATGAATTCACCGTACATCTCATTGTAGTAGTTGCAGGCACTCCCCACGCCCATCCAAAGAAACCTCCAGTGCGATATAATTGGGCCGATGCCCATACAATAGCCAGGCCCTGAAGGTGGAGGGAAGTAGGGTTGATTAGCAGCGGCAGGCAGAGAACAGGCAGAGAACAGGCAGAGAAGTCTCTGAATATACAAAGTGCTTTGCTGCCCTAGGAGTGGAGGGAAGGGCTGTGGCTCAGTGGCAGAGCATCTGGTTGGCATACAGAAGGTGCCAGGTTCAATCCCTAGCATCTCCAGTTAAAAAAAGGACCAGGCAGTAGGTGATGTGCCTGAGACCCTGGAAGAGCGGCTGCTAGTCTGAGTAGACAATATTTATCTTGATGGACCAAGGGTCTGATTCAGTATAAGGCAGACTCAAGTGTGTGTGAGAGAGAGACAGACAGATGAGGCGTTTTAGCTGAGGGTTCCTCCCCCCATGAAATTTACAAGGGAAAATCGGGATTTGTTCACATCTGAATTGTTATTTTTCCCCCCTATCCTTCTGTTGTGGAATCTGGTGTTTGGAGTTTTAATGCTGCTTTTGATGCCACTGCAGGCCATTTTATGGGCTTCCCCCCTGAATTTTATTATTGCATTTCTTTTTAATTGTTTGCAAATGGAAATAGAGCTTTAGGGTTGCCAGCCTCCAGATCAGACCAGGAGATCTGGAAATACAACTGATCCCCAGATTACAAATATCAGTTCCTCTGGAGAAATGGCTGTTTTGGAGGGTGGATTCTGAGGTCCCTGTCCCCCTCCCTCCAAATCCCACCATCCCAAGGACCCACCTCAAATCTCCAGGAGGTCCCAACTCAGAGTTGGCATCCCAGCTTTCTTGGTGTGTGCAGCATATAAATAAATCATACAGCCCCCCCCCCCGACCCAGCTGTGTTTAAACCTCTTTTTCTCACTGGCTTCTCCCTCCCCCTCCAGAAGTCCTGGAATACCCCCAGGGGTCCTTTGAATGAAATGGCATTTTTCTTGGGCTGAAACTCTCAGCCTTGACCCCTTGACAGAATGCAGCTCTAAGCACGCTACTGGCATCCGGCACATCTGAAATCAGTTCTGCTTGCACCCAAAATAATGGAGGACCTGGTATATTTTGATCTTCTGTGCAAGATGCATGGATTGTTCGAAGGTTCCAAGGTTTCAAAGAATGATAGTAGCTCACATCTGTTTCCAATACTGTCTTGAAGCGTAAAAGATTTCAACAGAATAGACAGTAGCAAGAGAAGCTTTTCTTGGATTTCTACGGAAGTACAGGGGGGTGTTATTTTGACCTGTAGACAGTAGCAAGAGAAGCTTTTCTTGGATTTCTACGGAAGTACAGGGGGTGTTATTTTGACCTGTAGACAGTAGCAAGAGAAGCTTTTCTTGGATTTCTACGGAAGTACAGGGGGGTGTTATTTTGACCTGCTTGTTTTTGAGGGGAGGTGTGAAATGGGGCCCTGAGATCCCCCCCCCAAGACAGTGGAGGATTTAAATTGGAAAATTAATTATCTCAGACATTTCTGGGAAGCAACCTGGTTTCTCCATCATTATGCTGCCATTGAGTTCTTTATGGATCACAGCCTGTGGGTTTGTTACCCAGGTTAACACACCCACGACTGTAATGGTTAGGCTGCCAGCCTCCCCAAACCCCACCCTCTCCTGGCTCCACCCCCCAAAGTCTCCAGGTATTTTCCAACCCAGACCTATTAGCCCTAGTAGTGATTAAGATTCCAGGCCGGGCAGACCTGGGTTCAAATCCTCACTCAGTCATGCAGCTCATGGGGATAACAGCCATAGGCCAGTCACTTTCTTTCTAACGTAACCTGCTTCACAGAGTTGTTGCGAGGATAAAATGAAAGGGAGAACCCTGTATCCTACCTTGAGCTCTTGGGAGAAGGGCCAGAGGAAAAAAACATGTAATCAATGAGATGCATGAAGTTCTTACAAAAGTAGCAAACCAGGAAGTATAAAATAAGCTGTTAGGATTTGCAGCGGCTCCATGTAGCAGGAATTTATATGATCACTTATATACTTACATCCCACTGCAATCCATATCCATTGTTACATTAGAGGTGATACAAATTCGTGTCCACGCAGAGCAAAACAAGGTTTTAACCAGTAGTAACAAAGATAATTTTTAAAGATCTACCTATCTGGCTTCATCTCACCTTTTCTCCAAGGAGCTTAGAATCACAAATACAGTTGTCCTCTGCCCTGGCAATTTTTGCCCTCACTACAACCCTGCGAGACGTTTAGTTAAGCCGAGAGGGAAGGTGACCGGCCCAAGGCCACTTGACAAGCTTCCGCAGCAGAGCATGGAATCGGAACCTGGTCCTAGGTTGCCAACCTCCAGGCGGCAGCTGGAGACCTCCAGCTATTACAACTGATCTCCAGGCAACCGGGATCCGTTCACCTGGAGAAAGTGGCCGCTTTGGAAGGTGGACTCTATGGCATTAGAGCCCACGGAAGTCCCTCCCCTCCCCAACCCCTGTCCTTCTCAGGCTCTGCCCCCAAAATCTCCAGGTATTTCCAAACCTGGAACCCTGCCTGGCTCTCCCAGCATCCTAGCTGGTCACTGTCACCTGTATCTGAAGAAGGCAGCTTTGAGCTTCGAAAGCTGATGCCCTGAAAGTGTTGTGGACTCAAATCTGACTCTTCTAATTGCTATGCTACAGATATTCTTTAGGGGAGAAGGCCATTTCTCTGAGGAGGGTCACGCCCTGAGGGAAGGCAGGGAGCAGCAATGTGGCGGGGGGGGGTGTTGGCTAAATACAGGGGCCCTGTGGTTCTGAGGCAGGGAGAGGGTGTCACGGAGGCCTTCCGAAGCATGGCCTCCTTTCCGCCTTTGGAAGGGAAGTTTCAGAATCATGTATTTGGATTAGTAAGTGAAAAGCGACCATGACCCCCCACCCTGCTTTAGACTTGAAGGATTTGCTGTTCCCATTGGTTCCTAGAGGGGGAAACCCTGCGTGGCTTTCACACCTGCTGAAGAATGCACTTCCAGCCTGCTCTAGTGATCGTTTGCAAGTGTTGTTTTGCCATTTCACACAGTAAAAGCCGGTTGCAAGGCGCGTTCCGGATGGACTGGAAGTGCATTGATTCAGCACGGGTGGGAGAATGCCTCTTGTGTTTTTCAAACCCCACCTCCTTGGACAGGCCTTGTGTCCAGTTACCTGGTATCGACGAGGTCTCTTCGAAATTCCACAGGAGGAAAAGGAAGCCCAGCAGGAGCAAGAGAGGCAACGTGGCGGCCGGCATGGCCTCAGATACCACTTGGCTGATGTTGTAGTGTCCTCCTGGGTTTAAGGGCTCCTCGATCATTTCGTCGGAGAGCCAACCTGGGGGCAGAGGCGGGAGAGGAGCAAAAAGAAAACGCCAGATCGGACAGATGCAGAAAACGGGATGATCCACAGCACCCTTTGCTTGGCCCGGTGCCTTGAAGAATGAGCCTTTTCCCCGATTAGCTTTGTTTTATAACAAGGCAGGTTGTTTTAGACAAGACAGCCGGAGCGCCAAGTCAAAACAAGGGGCTGAGAAGATACACATCATGCCCAGCAACAGCAAAGCATTTCTGGCCTTGGTATCAAAGCCCAGGTTGCTGTCAGGGCAATCGGAGGCCCCCAGAGCTCCTATCTTCCTGCTACCCTTGAGTGGCCAATGGTGACGCGGACCCCGACTCGGTGCCAAGCAAAACCAACAAGATTAAATTCTTTGCTGTGGGCAGAGGTCTCCCCTGCAAAGCCTTTCATCTGCACAGTTGCTACCCAGCATCTGTGGCTGGGGGTTGCGAGCGTCCTTGGATCGCGGCGATAAGTCAGATGGATTTTCCCAGTGCTCCACAGCAGGGTGGGACCACGCCTCTGGGCGAGGAACGATACCGTTCACACGTCTATTTGGGTTCTGTGTATCAGAGAAAGCCTGGATTTGTTTTAAATTTAGCAAAGTCGATAGCATGCAAGACAATAACACACCGGGACAAGGGGAGTATAACATGGAAGCAGGAAAAAAATGGTATTAGAAGTTAGATTGGAACAATACGCCTCTCTTCCTAATGCCTTATCATTAATAAGCCAGTTTCGACTAAGTTTGCTCAACACACATCGGTACACAAAGCTTTGATTTGTAACGATTACTGGTTCAACAATGACAGGTGGTTGTAATACAATTATTGTGGTGGTGGAAAGTGTCGTCAGGTTGCAGCCAACTTCTGGTGACCCCGTAGGATTTTTCTTTTCATGTCACGGGTGACTTATGGTGACCCCTCATGGGGTTTCCAGAGCAAGAGATTTTCAGAGGTGGTTTGCCATTGCCTGTGTCTGCATTGTGAGATCCTGGTATTCCTTGGTGGTCTCCCATCCAAGTACTAAACCAGGGCTGACCCTGCTTAGCTTCTGAGATCTGAGGAGATCAGGCTAGCCTGGGCCATCCAAATCAGGGCAATAAAATTGTTAAATCTATGCAATCCAATGATTATTTAATGCACATACATGCATATACATGTGTGTATGTGTGTGTGTATATATATGTGTGTGTGTACCCATACATACACACGTAAAAGTGGGGTTTTTTTGCAAAACTTCAGTGAAAGATGACCAGAATGTCTGTGCTTTGCATACCTGGGAACCAGCAGATGTAACATTTCTGATGGGCATGAGAGTGAAGCCGCCTAGAGATGTTTAAATATCTGTTTACTTTACTTATATACCCCAACTCCCCCCCCCCAAATGGGGACCCAAACCAGCTTACATCGTTTTCCTCTCCTCCATTTTATCCTCACAACAGCCCTGTGAGGTTGGACAAGCTGAATGTGTGTGACTGGGCCAAGGCCACCCGGTGAGCTTCCACATCAGAGTGGGAATTTGAACCCGGGTTTACCCAAATCCTAGTCTAACGCTTTAACCTCTACACCACGCTGGGTCCCTATAACCCATATCGAGTCTGTTGTCCAGTAAAAGAAAATTGAGCTGCTCGTTGATGAAAGGAAGAGCTTGCAATTAAAAATCCCAAGCAACTGTGCAGCGCTTTATGTGAACAAAAACCCGGGGCTACTAGAATGGCCAGTGGCTATAGGGGCTTCCAGTGATTTGGGGAGTTTCCAGTTCGGCTCTTGCCTCTGCCATGAACCCATCAGCTGCCAGACAAGCTGCTCCCTGTCAGCCAGTGTTGTGTCATGGTTAAGACTCGCAGACTCTAATTTAGGAGAACTGGGTTTGATTCTCCACTCCTCCACATACAGCCAGCTAGGTGATCTTGGGTCAGTCCCAGTTCTCTCCCAAGAGCAGTTTTCTCAGTGCTCTCTCAGCCCCATCTATCTGTTGTGGGGAGAGGAAGGGAAGGAGATAGTAAGCCGCTTTGAGACTCCTTTGGGTAGAGAAAAGCAGGGTATAAAAACAACTTCTCCTCCTTGTCCTCCTCCCCACCATCTGCAATGTATGGATCATGATATGAGTCTACCTTTTATTGTCAGAACTTCAAGATACCATAACATCTGACCCATGAAAGTGCTCTCTAAAATGCTTGGGATGATGAAGGTGCTTCTGAAAGTTAAACATAATGCCAAACTAGGGTCTCAGCACTCTTTAAGTTCCCTCCTTACATCCCTGTGTGAGGGTATTGGTTGAAGGACCCGTAGTAGAGCACCATTGCTGAACTAAGGAGGCCAGATCTATTCTGTCTATGAATATTACTTAAAGTCCCAGGATGGAACGGAGCAAATGGAAGAACACAAGCTCTTGGCTGGATCAGACCAAGATCTGTCTATTCCAGCACCATGTTTTCCATTGCGCCCAACCCGTTGCCCCTGGGAAGCCCTCTTAACTGCTGACTACCACGTGTGGAACTCTTTGCCACAGGAATTGTGACAGCCACTAGCTGTCAAGTGCATAGAGGGTTGGTCTGTCAGTGTTTGAAAACCAGAATGGTTCAGTGAAACCTCCATGCTCAGGGGCAGCATACCTCTGAATGCCAGGTGCTGGGGAGCAATTGGGGTTGCCAGCCTCCAGGTGGTGGCTGGAGATCTCCTGGGATCACCACTGATACCCAGGCAACAGAGATCAGATCAAGACGGGTAGCAGTCTGTCTGTAGCAGTAGAAAAGTGCAAGAGTCCGGTAGCACCTTAAAGATTAACAAAATTGGAGGTAGGGTAGGAGTTTTGGTGAGTCACTGCTCATTTCTTCAGGTAGGCAGGGCTATTTTTGGGCAGGAATGCACAGGGACGGAGTTCTGGCTGGCTTCAGAATTGGCCACACCCAGTACAGCCAAAACCTCTACGTGCGTGGCTACAGAGGAGAGCAACCCAAACCCCCCGCGACTCCCCGTGCCCTCCCCAGCCTGTCCAAGGGCCGGCTTGCCCTGCCAAGCCAAAGGAAGGCATGGAGTGTGGCCTAATAGGCTAATGAGCTGCACTGTCAGGGGTGTGGCCTAATATGCTAATGAGTTTCTGCTGTTCGGTGTGGCCTATTATGCTAATGAGCTCATGCTGGGCATTTTCTACAAAATCTGAAGATAGATATCATGGAAGTTCATCCCCTACCACAAATTTTGTTATTCCTTAAGGTGCTACTGGACTCTTACTCTCTTGTATTGCTACAGAAATCAGTTCATCTGGAGAAAATGGCCACTTCAAAAGATGGACTGTATAACATTATACACCCTCTCCCCAAACCTCACCCACTTCAGGATCCACCCCCCAAACTTCCAGATATTTTCCAATCTGCAGCTATCAAGCCTAGGAGAGGCCTACCACGAACATCTCAAGCATCAGGCTATGGGTTGCATTCTGCGCCTCCCCCAAATCCAGACTGCAAACTGCCTCAGTAGCTCGCACAATAGCTTGCCTAGGGCCACTCAGCAAGGGGGGGGTGGGATTGGCATGAGAGTCCTATTGGGGGTCTGACCAGCTCATGTGATCATGAGCCAGTTTGGTGTAGTGGTTAGGAGCACAGACTCTAATCTGGGAGGACCAGGTTTGATTCCCCACTCCTTGACATGCAGCTGCTGGTGTGACCTTGGGTCAGTTACAAGCTCTCAGAGCTGTTCTCTCAAGAGCAGTTCTCAAAAGAACTCTCTCAGCCCCACCTACCTCACAGGGTGTCTGTTGTGAGGAGAGGAAGGGAAAGGAGATTGTAGATCCAGTATCTTCTTCTTTGAGCAGACTGTGGCATGATAGAGAGAAAGGGATGCATGAACCACAGGGCTCATGCACATAACTCCAAACTGTGGTGTTGTATTCAAATCAGGCCTTGTGCATTCTTACTACAGCCCTGCAAGATATGTCCGCATCACTGCAGAGGTGAGAAGAAGGCACAGCAGCTTGCCTAGGGCCACTCAGCAAGTGGGTGGTGGTGGTTTGGCATGAGAATCCCATTGGAGTCTGACCAGCTCATGTGATCAGGCACCCCATTGTGTCAGCTCTCGTGTAATAACCCCAGAAGGGAGGGGCTGTGGCTCGGTGGTCAAGATTCTGATTTGCAAGCTGAAGGTCCTGAGTACAATCCCTGGAATTTCCAGTTTAAAGCATCAAGTAGTACATAACATACACATGTGCTGTCAAATTACAACTGACTTATGGTAACCCCAGCAAAAGGCTTTCTAGGCAAGTGAGAAGCAGAGGTGGCTGGCCATTGCCTTCCTCTGCAGAACCTCCCTTGGAGGTCTCCCATCCAAGTTCTGATCCAGCTTAGCTTCTGAGATCTGACATGATCAGGCTATAATGTGCCGCCTTCCCTCCCACGATCAGGCAGTAGGTGATGTGAAAGGCCTTGAATGAAGATGCCAACGAGTTGCTGCCATTCACGGCTGATAACACTTGATAGACCAGCCATCTAAGAAGGCAGGTTCATTTCAACATATGTATGCACAGCCTGTATATTAGGGCCAACTACATAGAATGATGGAGTTCCATTAATGGCAGTCCCGTTGTGACTTTGGGGCTCCCAGGTAGGCCTGCCAACTCTGGGTGGGGAACATTCTGAAAATCTGGGGGCAGATCCTGGAGCGGGTAGAGTTTCAGGAGGGAGCTCAGTGAGGTACTGTGCCAGAGAGCCCACCCTCTGAAGCTGCCGTTTTCTCTAGGGGAACTGATCTCTGCAGTCTGGAGGTCTGGCATAATCCTGGGAGAACTCCAGGCCTCACCTGAAGGTTGGCAACTGTAGCTCAAGAAGTAGGCACAGGAAAGAATCCCTGATGCAGATCAGGTCAACTTCTCCCACCCACCACTTCCCCAATGGAAACTTTGCCTGTCTTCCCGCCCTCACCCATTTCCGGTCAGTGGAGAGTTAGCCCTCCCATCACCAGGGCTCTGATCCATATTGAAGCTCTCAGCAGCTGCTTGGTACAGCCAGAAGACACACCTGCATTTGAACCCATCAGACTCCAATATAGGCCTGTTTGTTTTGTTTCTTCCTCTCTGCAATCTGGCACTTGTTCTGAGAGGTTTCTTGGCCTTGAACTCCTTGGGGATGTGCTCTCATTGAAGAATTGTTGGAGGAAGGATTTCAACATTAGGGAGAACTCACCGATCCTTTACATCTCAGTTAAATTTGTGTCTCGGGACGTGGTGTACTCAGTTTTCAATTATAGTCTATGAAGATAGAAGGCAGTGGTCTCTTGCATTAGTGAAATTTGAATGCCGAAGGAGACAGTGCCAAGTACAATTTGAAGCTAGCCTGACATCACCCAAGGATATTACTTTGGGAGTTTGTGTTGACAAAGGAAAATGTTTGGCCCGGTACCTGTGAACCGGGGGTTGTGTTCGTATGGAGGGTAGAGTTGAAGGGCATAATCAACTATCGTTCAGCTCGGGGGGGGTGTTTTAAAAATGAGAAGCTTTGCTTTCAATCGGGAGCTTCAGTTCTGGAATGTTTTCTGGAACGAGAGGATCTGCATTTTGTAGACTTCTTAAAATCTTGCTTTGGCCTGCTTTTTAGAACCACGTGACGTGAGTTGCATCCTTTTGGATGACTGGAGCTCTGACGTCAATTCCAGATCCTTTGCCCAATCCCTGCTCTCCCTTGCCTGTAGGAGTGAGGCTCACTGGCAACCAGAAACAAGGCGTTTTGAGTGGTGGCAGCTCGTGATGGAACAGGCCTGCTTTGACATGAAGACCCTGCCTCTGCCCACCCCTCCTTGGCACTTCCAACTCCTGGAGAGGGTTACTTCTTCCTTCCACGAGGGTAACTCGCTGCCACGACCTGCCCTTTTTGGAGGGGGGGTCCCTGCTAGGAGGGATATGGCTCCTAGCTCCCTTTTCTCAACTTGAAGCCTGGTTGGCTCAACTTTGGAAGGCCCTCCCCCTTGAGGCTCACCTGGTGCCTGTCTGTCTTACTGTCCTTTAGGCACCAGGTTCAAACATTTCTCTTTACCCAGACTCTTAATTGAAGGGTCCTACCTTTTTAGTAAGGAGCTGCAGTGGCTCAAGTGGTTAAGACGCTGAACTGCAGGCTGTGGAAGGTCAGTAGTTCAGCAGTTCAAGACCCGTGAGTGCCGCATGACAGGGTGAGCTCCCGTCTCTAGTTCCAGCTCCTGCCAACCTAGCAGTTTGAAAGCAAGAAGTTGCAAGTAGATAAATAGGTACCACTTCAGTGGGAAGGTAACAGCGTTCCGTGCGCCTTGGTGTTTAGTCATGCCGGCCACATGACCACGGAAATGTCTTCGGACAGCGCTGGCTCTTTGACTCTGAAACGAAGATGAGCACCGCAATCCTAGAGTTGGATTTGACTGGCTTTCGAGCAAGGGAACCTTTAGCTTTACTTTTACCTTTTTAGTGGTTTGTCAGGCAGAGCAAGAGTCTTTCCTAGCCAAGCCTCGGGGGGAGAAGGGCTTGTCCTCAGTGGAGTGCCTTCTCCTGTTCCACCCTCATCACTGGCTCAGGGAAGTCTTTATTGGTCCTGATGGGTGCTTTGCAATAAACGTGGTCTGTCCCTTTAAACACAGGCTCTCAGACTCTTCTTCCTCAGTCTGGAGCCTGCCCTCCCCAGATACTGTGCCCCACCTCGAGCATTGCAGCTGAGATACCGGGATCTTCAGAAGGGCGCTCCCTCCATCCTGAGGCCCTCCTCGTCTCTCACGAGCCGTGCTGAGAGCAGCCCTCTCCCTCCTTCCTCAAGCAGTATGCAGCTCCTGGTCTGTCAGAAATGGGCACAGAAACTCCTGTGGTGACACTGCTATGCTGTTTTGGTTGGACAGCATCACTTACGTTGCCTGCTGACTCACTGCCCTAGAACTGCAACAGCATCAGCAAGGCACCAGAGGATTAATGACCCTCCCTTGTCATAGCCAAATAAAGGGGCGTAGAAATTTTCCAGCTAAACAAATGCCACCTCAGGCAGGTTCCTTGGAGGAGCAGCGTAGAAATTTTCCAAATAAATAGTTGATTTCTCAGATAAGATTAGTTACAAAACCTGTTCTAAAGAATGGAGTGTGTTCAGTTTGGGTTTTAATGAGTTAATCTCCAAATGCACATTGAGTCCCTATAATGATACAAATTCATCCGTTCATCTCGGACCAGAAGAAGGGCTAAACCTAGGGATGCCAGTTCTGTGTTGGGAAATACCTGGAGATCTGGGTGTGGGTGTGTGTGTGGAGCCTGAGGAGTTTGGGGAAAGGAGGGGCTTCAATGGGGCGTAAGGCCATGGACTCCTCCTTTCAAAGCAGCCATTTTCTCCAGATGAGCTGATCTCTTTCACCTGGACCACCTGGAGATTGGGAATCCAAAAACAACATCCGTGACAAAAATAATGAAGAGTCAATAAAGATACGTTTGCAAAATCATTTACTGTAGTAATTCTGTAGAAAATCCTTTATTTTAATTCTTTATTTTATTTTATTGTTTCAATTCTCTTCTATTATTGGTTACACACAACAAATGCTGTGAAATGTAAACACTGCGTTTCACACTAATTGCTTTTTCTGACCGCGCAGCCATCACAATTCTTATCGATTTCTACTTATCAACTCTTGAAGGAAACTTTCCATATTGACTCTCTAGTAGCAGAACCCAAGGTCACCAGGAGATGGAGAAGAAAAGTCAAGCAGAGGCAGAGACCTTCCCATGAACTGGCCTGCTAAATGTGGGCAGTTTCTTTCATACGTAATGTTTGTTATGCTGATTTTAGATTGGATATCCAACCTTTGCATTAGGCATCCAGAGGACAGCCTTGTGTCTGAAACGGAACGCTGGTCTCTGACTGCCTCTATTTTTAGCCATATTGATTTCCTCGTCAAAAATATGAACGGAAGCTATTTTGATTGCTGTCCCCTCCCCCCGCAAGCGTGAAAACCCATCCATTACCTCACCGCACACCTTGCATCGGGCTTCGCTCCGAGGCATAATTTATCTTCCATGTGTGAAAATCAATGTTGCTGGTTTTACTTTAATGGGCAGTCTCATACATTTTCTGTGAGGCTTGCTGAAAAATGGGTCTCAGCAAGAAGGAGTCGGGCCTCACGTCTCACTGTTAAACTGGAGATCTGTGGAACTTCAATTGCTAAATCCACCCCCCTCTTGAATGATGGGCCCATTCAGATTTTTATGGTTTGTGGACTTTAGCCTCACCCTTGAATGTGTCACAGGAAGCTATCTGTGGATTGAAGTAAAGAGGCACTTCTGGGTTTAGATGAATGCGGCTGAATATCTTTTTCATTTATTTTCAGAGATGTTCTGGGATACCCTTGAGGAGGGGCCTGTTACATGGTGCCTGGCCTTTTCTAGGTGCCTCTCAGTTCCCAATCGTGGCCCTCATGCAGTTTGGTATCAAAGTTGGAAATGGTGTCCGTGAGCCAGTTCAACCAGTTCAGCCAGTTCAGCCAGGTGCCATGCCCAACCCATGGCACGCGAACTCCCACCCCTAACCTCTATTCAACTGAGTGAACAATGGGGAGAAAATGGAGGGGATATTATGGATCATTGATGTCATAGCCCCTTCCTTCGTGATGCTCTAGGACAGGGGTGTCAAACATGTGGCCCGGGGGCCTAATCCGAGGGCTTCCATCAGGCCTGCAGTAGAACTGGCCATCTCCTGCTTCCAGTTCTGCTGCTGCTGCTGCTTCACCGGTACTCTCTTAATCACTCAGCCATTTCATGTCTTAACCTGGGTCCTAGCCTCAGAACCCTGAGCATGAGTTTTCTGTGGTGAATGTCAATAAATCAAAAGTCATTTTGTAGCTAGAGAGCTAATGTTTTAAGCATGTTTTTATTTTAAGTAAAAAAAAATCTTGGTGTTTGTGTCCTTTATAAAGTTTATATCTCCGCTACCTGGCATTACATTTTATGACACACATGGCCCAGCCCAACCAGGTCTCATTTATGTCAGATCCGGCCCTCATAACAAAATGAGTTTGACATCCCTGCCTTAAACAGCCCTCATTTGGTCAGAGCTGGGAGGGAGTACTTTGATGGGGGCGGGGAGGAGGAGAAGCATCCAGTTTCCTTCTCAAACTGCTCTTGCCGGTGGAAAGGGCTTGGCGGTGTTCAGTGCCAACAAGTCGCTTCTAATTTATGGTGACGCTGTGAATTAATTGGCTATTGTAACTCTGCATGCAAGAGGATCTGGGAGGGAAAGGGTTAAGAGAAATCTCTCAACGGGGTACACTTGACAGTTGGCCCCGCCCTCTCATCGGTTAGACGTTGAGCCTCTTTGGCCCTTGCTTGTCTTCTGTTTTATCTTATAGGGGACCTCTCTTCTTCTCTCTCTTACCTGGGCTTGGCACTGTAGCAGGTTAACCTTTTTGAACCTGTTCACAATAAGTTAAATGTACCTATATACCTGAGGGACCACCCTTCCCCATATGTACCCCGGAGAGCGCTGCATTCAGGAAACTAAAATCGGCCGGGTCTCTCGAGCATTAAGGAGACCAGGCTAGTGACAACCAGGGCCAGGGCTTTTTTGGTGGCGGCCCCACTCTGGTGGAATGAGCTCCCAGAAGAGACCAGGGTCCTGCAGGACCTTTTTCAGTTCTGAAGTGCCTGTAAAACGGAGCTCTTCCACCAGGCCTTTGGAGCCACCACCACTACCACTACTACCACTACTACCAACAACTGGCACCCTATGGTGGGAGAGCCCTGATCCGCTGGACCCTTCAATTGCTGCCTGAGCTAATCACCCAAGACAACTGGAGAAGACCAAAGAGCTGGCTGTAAAATGAGGAAATTATGTTTGCTAGCACTTTATTATGTTTTTGGTCTTAACATTGTTATTTATATTAATTGATGTTGATGATTTTATGCTGTATTGTTGGAATTTTATCTGTTCTTGTGTAAGCCTCCCTGAGCTAGCCTGGCTGGGAGGGCAGGGTAAAAATTTAATAAATCTAATCAAATCAATATGACACATAAGCTGTGCTTCTATTTTTGTAAGTAAAATTTCTTTTATTTGTTACCAGTGGAGTCAGGTCGTCTTTGTCATTTGTTTGAACAGTATTTTCCCCTTAACTGGGAAACCTGGAGGATCAGGGATACTACATAAGTAGTACAAGGCAATTGATTTTTTTTTAACATTTAACCCAATATTAACAACCTCTGAGGATGCCAGTCACAGCTACTGGCGAAACGTCAGGTCCTACAATGCCAAGACCACGGCCACACAACCCGGAAAATCTACAGCAACTAATGAACTTCGGCCAAGAAAGCCTTCAACAACACATTAAACCTTCCAAACTGTTCTATCATTAACAGCCTTGCTCATGTCTTGCAAACTGAGGGCCTTCATGGCTTTCTTGATTGAGTCAACCCATCTCCTGTTGGGTCGTCTTCTGTTCCTGCTGCCTTCCACTTTTCCTAGCATGATTGTCTTTGCCAGTGAGTCCTGTCTTCTCATCGTGTGACCAAAGTGCCATAACCTCAGTTAGTCATTTGAGCTTCTAGGGAGAGTTCAGGCTTGATTTGACCTAGAACCTACATATTGGTCTGTCTTTTTGGCCATCCGCAGGATCCATAAAACTCTCCTCCAACGCCACATTTCAAATGTATCAACCTTCTTCTGGAAAGGGTTTGAGGGGTAGCTATTCAACCCTTTTCACTGGCTCCTCCTATCTTATGAAGGTGGTCTGTTTTAAAATGCTAGCAAATAAGCGGAAGATGTCTGCAATATTATTATGAATTCCAGGAGGGTGGTCATCTATTAGTCTGCCTCAACCAAAACAACAAAGACTCTCATGGCATCCTGAACAAATTCTACAGAGCCAGTTCGGTGTAGTAGTTAAGAGCGGTGGACTCTAATCTGGAGGACCAGGTTTGATTCCCCCACTCCTCCATATGCAGCCAGCTGGGTGACCTTGGGTCAGTCACAGCTCTCTCAGAGCTCTCTCAGCCCCACCTGCCTCACAGGGTGTCTGTTGAGGGGAGAGGAAGGGAAGGAGATTGTAAGCCACTCTGAGACTTCAAGTGAGGGGCAGGATATAAATCCAGTCTCTTCTTCTTCTACAGTAAATACATTCAGTCTTTAAGATTCAGCAGATTTCTTAAGGTTTTTGTTTTTCAGCATATTTATAGTCATTGTCTTTAAAAAGGTTGGTGAATCACAGTATCATCATTATTCTATTGATATCTGCTGGTCATTGGGTTGCTCAGCACTTTGGGCTCATCAGATCAAAGATGACCAGAATTCACCCTTATGCTTTGCTTTAAAAAAAGAATAATTCTTTTATCTCTGAAGTCAGCTTGGCAAAGGGAAAAGTTTCCAACTCTGGCTGGGTCACAGCTTCAGGAACGAAAAGATGCTACTGAAAGAACCTGGCGCCAGGGGGCGCTCCCCTTTGATAAGCTAGATAACAATACGCTTTAAACACCTCTCTCTTTGCCCAATATCGATGGCTGTGAAGGTTGCATTCAAGCGGGGGGTGAGGTGGAGTGCTGATTTTAATGTCTCTTTAAATTGAGGGTTAAAAGCATTCCGTGGCATGATTGAGACATGAGCAAACCAGGGAGATCCTCAGATCTCTGAGTTCTCTCTTCCCCCTCCATCCTGGAGGAATGAGCCAATGTTCCCCATTTTATTGCTTTTTATATCCATTTATATTGTTGTTGGTGGTGGTTTCAAGTCCCTGTTCTCGCCACTGTTCTGTAGATTTGTTTTCTCATTCGTGTAGCATATTGGACATTTTTAACGATTTAATGGATACACATAAATGTAGGTTGTGCACATATGATATATAGGGGATATGGTGGATATTATACCTATAGGGCTGGATCCAGACTCAGTTGGCAATTCCCACTGGTCTTGCTACAGAACCACTTTGTGTTCTTCCTCAGGGTCTCCTGTTCACCCAGAGAAAACTTCGTAGAGGTCAGTTGGCTGCCTTTGGAGGAGGGAGGCAGGAAAGTTCTGTTCCAGCACTGAAAAATTTAGCTGAGCTCCAAACCATAATGTGTATATTTTGACTGCTTTTCAACAGTTTACAGTTACTTTGGGCAGCTCAGTAGGTGTCATTGTTGTGCGATCAAGATCAGGATAGCCGTGTTTGTCCGTAGCTGTAGCAGCAGACAAGAGGAACAGTTCGGGAGCACCTTAAAGACAGACAAAATTCATGGCAGGGTTGGCATCCATCTGTCCTTATATATGAAATGACTCCACTCTCCGAGATATAAGGGCAGATGGACTCACATCCTAGCTGTACCCGAAGAAGTGAGCAGGGACTCATGAAAGCTCCTGCCCTGCCATGAATTTGGTTAGTCTTGAAGATGCTCCGGGACTCTGGCTCTTTTCAATGTTGTATTTTGTTTTGTGTTTGCTAAAGGCATTTTAAACATGAACGGTATGTTGGCTATTGTTTAAATAAGGGGTAAGATGTTATTCTGTCTTTTCGACTGTTGCTTGGGTTGTAAATTTGTTCTGTAAGCTGCCTCAAATATTTTGCAGATAGAAAAGTGGGATATAAGGGTTTTCCTCCCCGCCACTGTATTTATTTATTTAATTCACTTGCACCCCACCTTTGCTCCCAATGGGGACCCGAAGCAACTTACATCATTCCCTCTCCTTTGTTTTATCCTCACAACAACCCTGTGAGGTAGGTGAGGCTGAGAGAGTGTGACTGGCCCAAGGGCACCCAGCGAGTTTCCATGGCACAAGTAGTGATTCGAACCCAGGTCTCTAAATGAATATGTGAGATAAATAAACTGCACATTTGTAATGTATGGGTGCGAGGCTCCTTGCAATGGCAGCAGCTGGGCCAGTGACATTGCTAATAAAGTCATGAGGGCCTGTCAGAGGCAGACACATCAAATGGCCTTATGCTGAGGCAGACTACTGGTCTCTCAAGATCAGTAAGAACATAAAAGGAGCCATGTTGGACCAGACCAAAGGCCCATCCAGTCCAACACTCTGTGTCACACAGTAGCCAAAACCCAAGTACTATCAGGAGGTCCACCAGTGGGGCCAGAACTCCAGAAGCCCTCCCCACTGTTGCCCCCCAAGCACCAAGGAGACAGAGCACTGCTGCCACAGACAGAATCTTCCATCTATACCTTAAGAACATAAGAGAAGCCATGTTGGATCAAACCAATGGCCTCTACAGTCCAACAAAGTGGCCAAAATTCACATGCCATCAAGAGGGGCCAGAACTCCTGAAACCCTCCCAACTCTTGCCCCCCAAGCACCAAGAAGACAGAGACCATCACTGCCCCAGACAGAGTGTTCCATCTATACCTTGCGGCTAAGAGCCACTGATGGACCTCTGCTCCACATGCTTATCCAGTCCCCTCTTGAAGCTATCTGTGCTGGCAGCCACCACTACTTCTTGAAGCAGTGAATTCCATGTGTTAGCTACTCTTTGAGTGGAGAAGGATTTCCTTTTATCTGTCCTAAAGCCTCTTGCTCATCAGTTTCATTGAGGGCCCATGAGTTCTTGCACTGTGAGAAATAGATGAAAGTACTTCTTTCCCTATCTTCTCTATCCCATGCATAGTTTTGAACCTTTATCATGTCACCCCCTCAGTTGTCATTTCTCCAAGCTAAGGAGCCCTAACATCTTTAACCTTTCTTCATAGGGAAGGTATTCCATCCCCTTATTTGTTTCCTGCCATTTTTCCAGTGCTGTAATACCTTTTTGAGGTGCGGTGACCAAACTGTACACAGTATTCCAAATGAGGCCGCATGATAGATTTATACAGGGGCATTATGTTATTGGCTGATTTGTTTTCGATCCCTTTTCTAATAATCCCGAGCTCTGAGTGGCGGAAGCTGTCCAGGATCTTAGGTCAAGGTCTTTCCCATCACTCATTGCTTCTTTAAAGCTGGAAGTACAAGAGACTGAACCTGCAGCCTTCTGCGTGAACATGTGAAACTGACTCGAATCAGGCTCTTGGTTCATCAGACTCAGTACTGACTGCTCAGACTGGCAGCTGCTCCCCAGGATCTCAGGCAGAAGACTTTCACATCACCCACTGCCACACGTGTCGAACGATGCACTTTCAATCCACTTTGCAACTGGACTTTAGTGTGTGAAACGGCACAGTCCCCTTGCAAGCATTTGGTAAAGTGCATCAGAAGTGCATTGAAAGTGCGTTACTCGGCGTGGTTGTTTATGTATGTTTTATGTATGTTTTAACTATATTTTTATACATGCATTTTATGTAAGCCACCCTGAGCTCGCCTTGGCAGGGAGGGCGGGGTATAAATTGAATAAATAGATAAATAAATAAATAAATGTGTGAAAGGTAGCAGAAAGGTAGAAGAAGAGAAGAAGAAGAGATTGGATTTATACCCTGCCCTTCACTCGGAGTCTCAGAGCAGCTTACAATCTCCTTTCCCTTCTCCTCCCCACAACAGACGCCCTGTGAGGTAGGCGGGGCTGAGAGAGCTCTGAGAGAACTGTCCTTGAGAGAACAGCTCTGACAGAACTATGGCTTGCCCAAGGTCATCCAGCAGCTGCAAGTGGAGGAGTGGGGAATCAAACCTGGTTCTCCCAGATTAGAGTCCGCGCACTTAACCACTACACCAAACTGGCTCTTTTCTCCTGCTCTAAATACAACAGGATTTTTCCTTCCTTCCTTCCTTCCTTCCTTCCTTCCTTCCTTCCTTCCTTCCTTCCTTCCTTCCTTCCTTCCTTCCTTCCTTCCTTCCTTCCTTCCTTCCTTGTCATTCCTGCTGTCATTCCTGCTGTCATTCCTCTGGAGCACAGACAGAGTGTCGACACACTTGGAGAGACTCATCACGCAGTCCCAGCACTGTAAGGTCATGACCCAGTTACCTCTCTTTCCCTCTCAGATCTTGTTGTATCCCTGCCTATATAGTGGATGATCTTCAGCATCCTTGGATGACTCATACATGCACTTAGGAGTGCAGCCTTTGCTTCTGTCGCTGCTTGGAACATTCCCTTACAAATGCCACCAAACAGTCTTTCGCTGTACCTTGGACAGAGCTGCCCTGTGACTTGCTGAGTGTTAACATTTCCCACAAATCTTCTGAAGTGTAAAGGAACAGCTTTTTTTTTTAATCAAAACATGGCATGGAAAAGCAATTTGGCCTGTTTCAATGGGAGATGAAACAGTTTAAGCTAAGCCATAGCAAAACAACCAGAGGAGTAAACCCCCAAAGGTAGGGAATGTTTGGCCAGCCCTTCTTTTAAGTTACTCCCACCTCCTGTAAGCCATCTACCTTGCCAACAGGCCTAGTAACTTGAGAGGGGGGGGAAATTCAACGAGAAAGTTTCTATTCTAAAAAGCCCCTCTTATTCTTTAATTAGGATCTACCATGGGACAGCTAAAGTCTGTTTTCTGGACTTTTAGGTGGGACAAAACATTGCTGCGCGGGGAGACCCCCCACCTTCTCCCCTTTTTTAAACATCCAGACTGAGGAAGAGTTCAGAAGACTCCAAAGCTTGGACACTGTAGTATTGCATCCTTTTGGTGGCTCTCAAGAAAAGAAATTCCACGGCTGACCCAGCGGATTACTTATCTCCTTCACAGTGCTAAAGATTCCGAATGTTCCACGGGCATTCCCAATTGTTAGCTTGCTCCCTGACGGCTTTGTTCAGAAGTGGAGGAAAGGATCTTTTCCTGGCTAGGGAGAGGGGGGCAGGTGTGTGGGTGTGTGTGTGTGTGGGGGGAACAACAACACATTTTGAGCTAGGAAGAGACCAAGTGCAAAGCAGACAGAGGCAGCTGTGAGTTAGCTGGACGTGAGATGTTTTGTGATTCCTCTTTGGAGATCTGGTGTGTTAGGGGGCAGATCTGTTCCCTGTAGGTATGCCTCTTGGCTTCCCCCTGAATGCTCTACCTGTACATCTGTAAATCAAGCAGATTTTACAGATAGTGTCAGAGAGTTGCTCTGTTGGTCTGCAGCAGAACAGTTACTTTTGAGTCCATAGCACCTTAGAGACTTTTTTGCAGTACGAACTTCCCAGAATCGACGCAGTCTTTGTTGGATGCCTGCATCTGCGGAAGGGAGCTTTGACTCTTGAAAGCTGATCCCCTGAAAGCCTTGTTGGTCACTGGGGTGCTGCCAGACTTGACTCTAGCAGACCTTCCAGAGGGACCCAAAGTCTCCAGTGCCCTCTCCTCCAGAGGAAGGAGACGCCTGGTAGTTTTGCCCTGGATTGCCTCAGCCTTTGGGCGAAGTGGGAAGCGTTTAACAGAGTTGGTATGTATCCAGCCATCCACAGATTTCTCTGAGTGAGACTTTCTTCTTCTCCCTCCCTCTGCAGCCCCCTGAAATGTTGTTCAGGGGGGAGGGGTTGTCTGTGGATTCTCAGCACCACCCAAGCGGGGCTCTGCAACAGGAGGCGGAACCAGCCAAAATTGCCTTCCCCTCTTCTGCAAGCAGAAAAGCCATTCTTTTGAAGGAACTGTGTGGTCAGATACATGCCAATATACATGTGTTCTGAACATCTGAAATCTTTGCAGATGCCATTGTGCTGTTCCCAGTCCTCCGAACAGCGCAGTCTGTGGGGTCAGACCTGCACCATCATGGAGAAGGGAGTGCTAAATGTAAGTTTTCTAGCCCACCCCCCCTCCTGTTTTTCTTTTTTACTCTGGCAGTCATTGGGAGCTCAGTGGCTATTATTTACATCACGCCGACCTGTGAAGTGCAGTACGAGACATGCCGTTCAGAAGCCTGGCATGAGAAATTACTAATTGCCTGAATGATGCCATCTTTCTCTCTCCCTTTTGAAAGAAGAAGAATACGACAAAATGAAAGATTGGCAGGCTGTTCCGATAACTTTTTAACGCTCTCCAAAGCACAGGCGACTGTGCCAACTTTGACACCTTTTCCGGCAAAAAAAAAAGGACAGACCCTCTGAGTAATCACGAAGAATAACTTCCCCGATGGACGATGATTTCAAGTTGTACCTTTTTTGTTCCAACTAATTTTTTTTTCAATGGAGAACTGGAGGGCCATTAGCCCATAATAGCCATTGAGAGGAGAATCAGAAGCGGGCGCGCTTGCTGGAAAAGGATCCACGGACACTTACGCAGCGGCATGCCCCCTCCCCCCCATTAAAAAAATAGTCCTGTCCTCTTCTTCTCCAAGCTCCTTCCTCTGTTCATGATTTGGATCATTGTCTGCTGCAACATCATTCATCATTATCGTGTCCACCTGCTGTTCTGGAAGTCCCTTCCGTAACAAGAATCAAAAAGTTCATTCTCGGAGGGCAGGGAAGGACCCTCCGTGCTTCTCTTTCATCAACTGTGCAACGACCCCAACAGAGTCAGCCCAACAGAGACCACAACAGAGTCACCCCCTTTCTGCCTCCACTGAAGCCAACAGGCTTAGAAGGCCTGAACGCTGCTTAGGATGGCCCTGTAGATTTTCTCTAACGACACAGAATGTCATGATTTTGTCCCCCTCTGGATTAGGAACATAAGAAGCTGAAAGAAGCCCGGAAGCAAGCTCCACCTGAACTCAAGAAGGGTGTCCACAGAGAAGCTATTTATAATACAATCCTATGCACAGTTACACCAGTCTGAGTCTGTTGAAATCAAAGCAATGCACTAATAACCTTTCTTCTCCAGTAGAAAAGAGCAAGAGCCCAGGAGCACCTTAAAGGTTTAGGTGAGACAAATCCAATCACGCCTGCTATTGTCATTCACCTGCTATTGTCATTCAGCATCTGAAATCACTCCACTTCCCAGTAAATAGGACAGATGGACTTCCATTCTACCTGTATCTGAAGGAGTGAGCAGGGACTCATGAAAGCTCATGCCACATGTTTTGTTAGTCTTTTAAGGTACTAGTGGACTCTCGCTGTTTCTACTGCTACAGGCAGACTAACATGGCTACCCATCTTGATCTTTCTTCTCCAGACCTTTTCTTAGCTCAAAGTCCCCTTTCCCAGCCTGGTTATTCATCTATGGGGGGGGGCAGGGAGAGATCCTGGAATCATAGAGTTGGAAGGGACCTCCAGGGTCATCTAGTCCAACCCTCTGCACAATGCAGGGAATTCACAACTACCTCCCCCTCACCCCCAGTGACCCCTGCTCCATGCCCAAAAGATGGCAAAAAACCCCTCCAGGATCCCTGGCCAAACTAGCCTGGCCTGGGGAACAATTGCTTCCTGACCCCAAAGTGGCGATTGGCATTTCCCTGGGTGTATAAGAAAGGGCCATGAGAACTAAGCACTTCCTGCCCTCCCTCTCATGATCTGCCTGAGTTCACAGAATCAGCATTGCTGTCAGCTATGGGATCCAGGGATGTTCCCTTTAACTCCTTCTCTCATGGGAGAAAAATCAAATTGGGGGTGTGTGTGTTTGAGCTGAAGAACAACAGCAAGGGAAACCACCTTTTGCCACCCATCTTTCTTTACACATCCTACATCAGCCTGCTTTGTGTTAAAAATATATGCAGGTGAAAGAATCCGAGAACTCCGTCAAACGCATCGTCTGGGGCAGCTAACATACCAGCTCACTGGTGCACGTCTTATGTACAAAGTTGTTTCTCAAGAAAGGCAACAACACTGAAAAGGCACAATCACCCCACAAAACTCTGCTCTCTCTCTCTCTCTTAGCCGTCTCCTGAAATCTGGATTTTGCCAGCCTAACTCCAGGTGTCTTTGGCTTTGTTCAAAACACCTTATTATCACTCACTCCCCCTTCTCTCTCTTCCCGCAACAGGGCAACATATGCAAGCAGAGTAATGAGGAGCGGTTTGTGAAGACTTCCAGAATGATTTGCATCCAATGGATGATCTTTCTTGCAAAGATCATCTTTTTGGTACATCCACTGGTTTTTTCTAATATTCTTCTCTATACAAAATGTTTTATATTCTTGGACGATAAGTTTTGTGTATGTATTTTAATAAAAACATTATTATTATTATTTTATAAAATAAGCAGGCTTCAAGCCAGTGCTAACCAAATGCATATATCCAAACTAGGAGGAATAGAAATACCAGAACAACAAAACGAACTTTTACTTGGAATCAGAAGAGAGGAAATCTAATTTAGGAACTGCCCCTTGTTGTAATGAATAGGCTAACTCACATTGTCAAAAGAAGAAGAAGAAGAAGAAGAAGAAGAAGAAGAAGAAGAAGAAGAAGAAGAAGAAGAAGAAGAAGAAGAAGAAGAAGAAGAAGAAGAAGAAGAAGAGAACATCACATAAAGACAAGTCTACAGGTAGCCTCCCAAACCATCATTTGAGGGTCATCAGATCTTTATACCTCCCCACCTCCTCTTTTGTCTGATAATCTTGTAACAACAAACACTAATGGTGTCAATCACAGAGACAGAAGTTTCTGTCTCATTAGCTCCTGCTTGGAAACAAACAAACAAACAAACCCACACTGAAGTCAACCCTGGAGGAACTCAACACTCCTGGAATTCTTGTCAGATGGAAACCCCTCCCCCAAGCTTATTTGTTTTGGCTAATGAAAATGAGTAGAATAAATAATGGGGGGGGGACCCAACAAAGCTGTTTTGGCATCCCATCGGTGCAAAATACCCCCAGTTAAAAGTTACAGAATTACACTGCAACCCCAAACATGTATACTCAGAAGTAAATCAGTGGGACTTACTCCCTAGTAAGTGTGTTAAGAGTTGCATCCTAAGTATCTTCTAATTTCAGCTCAAGAAGACCTGAGCAGGAGAAATCATTTCTGCTCTGAGTCCAGAGGAAGCTTAGAGGCAAATGTCTTCTTTGAATCATAGTAAGGCTTGCACACAAGAAAGTTAGCTATATCAACTTTTTAAAAAAGAGAGAGAGAAAGATCTACAAAGACTCCAATAGCTTTGCATTGTGGCTTTCCACCTGAAAGAGAAAAAGTTTAAATCAAGTTTACCTTCTTTTTTTCTCACTTCCTTATTCCTAGGTCCTATCCCTGGAAGTCAGCTCTACCTTGGCTAATGATTCGGTCCTGTTAAAGATCAGAAAAAGATTTTCTGATGATCACTCTTTGTGAAGCATCTTTTTATGAAGGTACTTCTTGTTGCTAAGAGATTGGTTGCTACGAGATTATGTTGTGTGTGTGTGGATGTGTGGATGAGTTAGGGCAGGGGGCTCTGCAGACGAGAAGAGAGTTTTTGTAATTTAACCTCCATAGCAGAAGGTACTTAAGCCAAAATATCCAATGTGAAGGGAGGAGGGAGAAACTAGTTGGGAATGAATCAACCTGTTGGAACACCCAAAAGCCTCCAGGAAAGCTGTTTTAAAAAGGCTGAGATTGTTCTGAGAGAGGGGATGACTAAGAACAATGGGATAATGTCAATTTGACGAGAACTTTGAAGGGACTCATGGAAGATGGATCTAGAAGTCTTTGGATCACCTCGTATTCCTTCCCTTTGGTAGCATGTAGTGATGCAAGACTCATGACGTCATGGTATGGTGAGTTTCCCTGCCCCCTCCACAAACAGCAGCCAATGAAGCAGAGGAGAAGATAGGGAGGGACCGCACTTTGCAATGATGTCATATCACGTGTCCTGCATTGCTTGATGTTACACAGGAAGAGAGGGTGCGAGGGGCCGTGGCTTAACTACTTGGCATACAGGAAGTCCCAAGTTCAGTTCTCAATGTCACCCTTTATAAAGGATCCCAGACAGTTGGTGATAGGGAAGAGCGTTCTCTTTCTGGGACCCTCCAGCCAAAGGATACAATACTGATCTTGATGGATCAATAGTCCAGCTAAGGATAAGGCTTCTCCATAGTTTAGAATTGTAAGCCACCTAGACCCACAAGGGAAAGGTGGGACCTCAGCAGTTTAACAGATTAATAAGACAGTCTTCTAGGAAATTTATTTATTTATTTGATTTTTATCCCACCGTCCCCGCAAGCAGACTCAGGTCAGGCCACAAATCACAAAGTAACCGTATGATCAAATAGTTAAAACCGTATTCCTCATAAAACCCAATCAGGCACAAAACAGGGTGGATTCACCTCGACAGCAATGCTCAGTTTGAGCCGGTTCCATTTGGCCAGCATTGTCAGCAGGGGAGGCAGAGACAGAATTTGGATGTCTGCCGCCTCATCCAAAGGCCCAGTGGAGCGGCTCTGTCTTGCAGGCTCTGTGGAATTGTGACAAATCCCACAGGGCCCTAATCTCAAGAGGGAGCTTGTTCCACCAGGCTGGGGCCAGGGCAGAGAAAGCCCTGGCCCTAGTCGAGGCAAGCTGGACATCCTTGGGGCCGGGGACAACCAGGAGATGTTGGTCACTTGAGTTGGTATGTAAATATTATGGATGAACATTGGGATTGGCCTGAATTTTGCATGCTAGGCATATGAGAATCAAGTGTACCTTGTTTACGCAGCCCATTTTCTCTCAAGCAGATCACTTCCTACTAAGGTTGCAAACCACCAGGTAGGGCCTGGAGATCCCCCAGAATTACAACTCATCTCCAGACTACAGAGATCAGTTCTCCAGGAGAAAATGGCTGCTTTGCAGGACTCTATGGCATTGTATCCTGCTGAGTTCCCTCCCCGGATTCTACCCACAGAATTTCCTGGAATTTCCCAACTCAGAGCTGGCAGTCCTACATTCATATTGACATGGTGTATTTTGAGTCACTGTGCATCTGTGCAACAGTGACATTCAGCATGACAGTGTCTGTTGGTGCATACATGCAATGTACTTGTTTGCTGAGCTTACGTATGCCCTCTCTGGTCATCAAGCAGCATTGAAGAGCAGCTGTGTTTCCAGTGCATGTGCTGCTTTTGCACCTGCGTAGTTGACAACATTAATCACTCGGCAGTGTTCATTTGTTTCATTTCTTGATTAAAATATTCGTATCTTGCCTTCCTCCTCCCCTTAAAGAAGGATTTAAGGGAGCTCATAAAACATAACATATCCGAAATAACAACTGTTTGCAATATACAGTGAAGGCCCCAGTATGTGTAGTTGTTACTGACACAAGATAAAACATTGCCAGCTAAACTCTGGCTGCCTTCCTCCTTAGCAAAATGCCCTCCTGAATAAAAGGGTTTTGCATGTTTCTTTGAATGCTAGTAATGGGGATTAAAGCTCCATTCTACAGTGCTGGAATTCTGGCTGGAAAAGCCAGCCAGTGAGCCAGAACTGTTCTAAACATTCTGAAGGATGGGACAGCAAACAGGTATTGCTATGGAGAGTGTAGCTGGAGTATGAATTCATTCGTTGTGCTGGCATGTGCTCTGGGCTTACTGGTAGGGATGAGCATAAACCGGGAAAATGCTGTTCATTTTGGTTTGTGGTTCATGGTGTGCCCAGTTCATGAGCCATGAATCGTCAAGAACTTTTAGTCACCAAATGAACTAGCTTGGTTTGTGAAGTGGTAAAACGCCCCCCTCCCTGTGTGCTAGAAACACCAAACTCGCAGTGGATCTCTGGCTGACTCTCCTCCCTACCTGTCCTCCAAGTCTGAAAAGGATTGGATTTATGGGGTCTGAGTTACAGGCCCCAAAGAAGGTGCTTTCTGGGGAAATAACAGGTGCAGGTTCAGGAGGTTCAGGAGTGTACAGAATGAACCCTGTGCAAGCTAGAGAAATCAAACTCGCAGGGGAACTCTCCCGATGCTCCTCTACATGCCCTCCAACTTATGTGCAGATTGGATTGGGGGATCTGAGTTATGGCCCCCCAAAGAAGATGCCCCCAGGAAAGTGCTTCTGGGGAAAATGTCAGCTTCACAAGTGCAAGCTACACATACCAAATATACAGGGAACCTCAACCTGCTGTCCGCTCCTCTACAGTTTCTCCCTGTTGCTTTGAAATTTGCTTTGAAGTTCGGTAAACATTTTGATTAAGCAGAGACAGTCTGTCTGGAAATGTATCCATTCACGAACCACCACAAACCACCATGAGTCACTTGAAAATTCATGGAAAGTTCGTGCTGGTTGACCTGCCATGAACTTCAGTTTGCAAACCACAAAATGGTCAACATTCATCACGAACTTTTGTTCGTGAGCTGGTTCGTGCCCATCCCTCTACTGAAATAGAACTACACTTCTCAGGTGTTAGTGCAAGAATGCACAAAGAACTTGTGATCCAATTTAGAACATGGTTAACATGAATACGCTCAGCTTTGGGAGCCAGGTAGACAATAAGGGCAAGCCTGGAATGCTAGAGAGGTGAGCCACACTGCTTTCTCCACACCAAAACAGGCACCAGATAACCAAGGAAAGCAATCTTTTGTAAGGTGATTTGTTTTCTGTTGGCTGGCTGATGGTGGAAGGTGGGCAGCAGACAAAGGCAGCCATAGGAAAGCAGCGTGAGAATGCACCCACACAAAAGATTCACAATACAGTTCCTGGTATTCCAGAAAGTGAGCAGTTTTTCAAGTGTTCATGGGTGGTGCTCACAATTTGCAAACATCCCGTGATTCGAACAAAGACATATTCGCTCCATTAGTAATCTGAATTGTGTTTGCGGGGGACAGAGACACAGACAGCCATGGGAAAGCGGTACATGTCGTACAAGAAGTCTATGACACACCATTTTTAGCATTAAGGAAGTGAACGGGTTTTCAAGCCTTCGAGGGCAGTGCTCGCACTTTGCAAACAAAGTGCAATGTATTAATTATTTGGAAAATGTATATGCTGCCTCTCCAGAGAAACTGCTTAGTCTGAACAGAGGGGGTATTCACTCCAGTACGAATGTCAATTCTGTCTTGTTACAAAGAAGGGAAAAGTTGACTGATTCAAGTGGCATCTTTTGTGGAGCGCTGCTGCTGAATTTCCAGCATGCTTCAGATAAGCAAATGACACATTATTGAGCATCACTGGGAGGGCAAGCAGGTTGCCAAACCCTGAATGGCCTCTTCATAAGAGCATGCTATTCCCACTTTCTGAAAATACTCACAGTATGTGATCACCCCGCCTTCCCCCTCCTGCTATCATGGCTTTCTTATTCCCTGGATCAACACAGCAGTGGCCGACTAGGTCCACTTGGCTAAAAATAGACAATGCGGCCGCTGTATAAAAATTGTTTAGTGGCACAGAATAATTGTTGGTATTACATTTCTTTTGTCTGAGCATTCCATTTACTTATCAATGCAAAAAGATGTTATTTGGGGACCGCGATGACGGGTGAGGGGGGGAGGGGGAAGTATCTTTGAATGCATCTCATAAGGTCAGCTTTCAAGAGGTTAAATAATGTGAAAACTTCTTTTTGTTGTTCTAACAGAACTCCGTTTAGCAAAGGCTCCTTTCACGCCAAAGAATTCCTGGAACTTTGTATCATAAAATCAGAATAACTGGAGTTTTGTTCGCCACAAAGGAGCTCTGGCTCGGTATGAGAAAATTCTTCAGCGTGTGTAGGCTTGGGAGAGAACTCACAAAGTTCTTTCTTATGCCATTAAAAAAACAACAAAAACCCCGAGGTAGGTCTCTTCTAAGTTTACAATGGACCTTTGTGCCACAAAGATGCAAGCGGCTTTCTGTCATGGCAAAGATAGTGCTTCCCCCCCCATTTCATAGTATTTCTCTGGTCTTTAACTCTGAATGGTACAAGGTGCTAACTGGTGCTCCAGATATTGCCCAACAGAACAAGCATAAGTGAGGCCGAGTCTGGAGCTGTGGTACTGGGGAAACCCCATGCAGTTTCTCCAACTGGAAATGTCTCCCCCTGGCTGTTTTAGGATGATTCCGCACTAGACCTTAAATCTTGGTTCAACCCTGTCCCCGAACTTACATTCTAGACTACACTCGAGTTCACCCCTGTAATTATCTCGGGGTATTCTTACATTCTACACCACGCTCGAGTTCACCCGGTAATTATCTTGGGGTATTTTTTGTTTCCACATTACATTGAGGTCACCCTGGTTTCACCCCACACTTGTCCCGGGATAAACGGATGCTGTTATAACCAGGGATGAATGCAAGGTATTGTGTTGCCAGTTGAACTCTGATAAAACCAGGGATGAGATCTCCCAAGAGCGGAAAGGACCTGAGCCTCAGTGTATAAAGTGCCCTCAAGTTGCAGCTGGCTGATGGCAATCCCCGTAGGGTTTTCAAGGCAAGAGACAAATCAGAGGTGGTTGGCCATTGGCTGCCTCTGCATAGCAGCCCTGGACTTTCTTGGAGGTCTCCCATCCAAATACTAACCAGGGCTGAGCCTGCTTAGCTCCCGAGATCTGACAAGACCGGGCCAGCCTGGGCTATTCAGGTCGGGGTAATAGGGTTAGGACAGTGGAAATTAAAACCAAGTGAAAAACTGGAACAGACTGTAGCAAAATGTAAGTATAAACATTAAATATGAAATTATGCAGAAATTGCTTCACAGGGTACAAATTGTGGATTGTGTGTGTGTGTGGTAAAGTGTTATCAAGCCATAGCCAATTTACAGCCACTCCACAGGTTTTTCAAGGCAAGTGAGAAGCAGAGGTGGTTTGTCTTTGCCCTCCTCTCAAAAGTCTTCCTTGGTGGTCTCCCATCCAAGTACTGACCCTGCTTAGCTTCTGAGATCTGATGAGATCAGGCTATACACCATGCTGCCTTCCTCTGCAGAGTCTTCCCTGGTGGTCCCCCTTCCAAGTACCGGCCCCGCTTAGCTTCTGAGATCTGATGAGATTGGGCTACATACCATGCTGCCTTCCTCTGAGCATAAGAACATAAGAGAACAATGTTGGATCAGGCCAATGGCCCATTCAGTCCAACACTCTGTCACACAGTGGCCAAAAATACCAGGCGCCATCAGGAGGTCCACCAGTGGGGCCAGGAAACTAGAAGCCCTCCCACTGTTGCCCCCCCTCCAAGCACCAAGAATACAGAGCATCCCTTGCCCCAGACTGAGACTTCCTATCTATACCTTGTGGCTAATAGCCATGGATGGACCTCTGCAGAGTCTTCCTTGGTGGTCTCCTATCCAAGTACTGACCCCACTTAGCTTCTGAGATCTGACAAGACTGGGCTATGCTGTACTATTCCACATCCCATTGTGGACTGTCCTCCTATTTATTGTCCATCCTGTCTCTTTATTAAAGCATTCTTTCTGAACCATTGTATTATAATAAAGCCCTTTTTACCTTTACAAAAATGCCCTCCTGAATAATCCAGTTTTGCACAGGTGGTGACCTGCCAGCCGAGTGGGAACCTTCTTGTGGCCCAGCTCTGCATTGCAAAGTCTTGGATTATTTACAAAAGAAATCAGATATTAAGAAGACAACCGCAAACCCGGAGCAGAAGCAATTTTCTTTCTGATATCGTACAAGTAGCTCTCTGCGCACAAGGAGGGCCTCTCCAGGATGCAAGCCAAGTACAGTAAATCTAATTTGCTTTTCAAAAATGTTTTTAAAAACCCAAACCCACTTGTATCAATTTCTCCCCACTCCAACCAACAGTTGGAAGGTTTAGGCATACTTCATCTGACTTTTTATTTTACCAAATTGCAGTGTTTGCGTTCTTGAACGTGTGGTCCTTAAGTGCATTCTCCCCCCCACACACACACCTCTTTAAAAAGTTGTAATTTCCCTCTCCTGTTCAATGTACAGTGTTACTCTCCAGGTATTGTTTCTGTCCTCTCTGCTTTCTTGTTCAAAATTACTTTCATACTTCATGGACTCAGTGGAGGTCAAAATGACCTCTGGCAAAATCTGGCACTCAGGATCTTCTGCATAGACCTCTCCTGTTTCATCCCGTTCTTCCCTTTAGTAGGTATCCTTGGCCTCTGGCTGACCTTGAGAAAAGCGAGGTCTTGTAAGTTGTAGTTCAGGCTGTGTTTCTATAATCACGTATATATACTTAAAAATTAAATCTGAATGCAGTGGAAGCTCTGATCTGTGACTTACAGGTTCATCCCAAGTGGGAGCTCTTCTTTCAATTACACATAATTTATCCAGTAATAAATCCACAGCAGTATCATTGTTTCTGTTTGGTGAGAGCCAGTTTTGTGTAGTGTTTAAGTGTGCAGACTCTAAGCTGGGAGAACTGGGTTTGATTCCCCACTCCTCCACTTGCACCTGCTGGATGACCTTGGGCAAGCCATAGTTCTGGCACAGCTGTTCTTGAAAAAAGAGCCGTTTCTGTCAGAGCTCTCTCAGCCCCACCCACCTCACAGGGTGTCTGTTGTGGGGAGGAGAAAGGAAAGGGGTTTGTAAGCCGCTCTGAGACTCCTTTGGGTGGTGAAGGGCGGGGTATAAATCCAATCTCTTCTTCTCTTCAATTCAGTTTTCCAAGCAGAAGAGGAAGAGGAGCAGGTTTTTATATACTGCTTTTCTCTACCTTAAGGAGTCTCAAAGCGGCTTACAATTGCCTTCCCTTCCTCTCCCCTCAACAGGCACCTGTGAGGTAGGTAAAAGAAGAGTAGGTTTTTATACTCCATCTTCCTCTAAGGAATCTCAAAGCAGCTTACCATCTCCTTCCCTTCCTCTCCCCACCACAGGCACCTTGTGAGGCAGGTGGGGCTGAGAGAGTTCTGACAGAACTGTGACTGGCCCGAGGTCACCCAGCAGGCTTCATGGGGGAGGAGGAGTGGGGAATCAAACCCGGTTCTCCAGATTAGAGTCTGCCGCTCTTAACTATTACACCCTGCTGGCCGGGAGCAAATGCTCTCTGGAACAAAGGGCTTCCCTTCACAACCTGGGGCCACATATCTGAAAGACCATCTTTTCCCATATAAACCACCATGCCTGCTATATTCTACAGACTAATGTCTGCTGAAGGTGTCCTCTCCTGGACAGCACGGTTGGCCACGGTGTGATGCTATGGATTCTCTGTTGCTCCCCCACTGTTGCGTCATGAACTTCGCCTGGAGATTCAAAACAAAGGACATTCACTCACTGAATAGCACTGACACAGGAGGAAAAAAATCAAAAATATGACCTTAGATGACCTTGCTATCAGTTTTTAGGAGGACAGTGGAGGGAGATGGGATGCTTCTTAAGCTTGTGTTAGACATGGCCATGTCGCTTTTGATCAGATTGCTGTGGGTACTTGTGAATGCCCCTTGTGAACTGCATGTTGTGAGGAAGGGATGACTGAATCCTGAGATATCTATTGTGTCTGATCAGAAGTATTTATACAAAAGGCTTTACTTACCTGTTGTGTGCAATGTTCCCTCTAAGCTGTAGAGTCTTGTGAGCAAAAATTCCACTTCGTGAGCTGCTGGCATTAAAGTCGTGAGCAAGTGATTTGACTACTGTGTAAATTAGTTGGCTCCGGAGCCATCCTCCCTGAGCTAAGACAAAAACGTGTGAGCCAGAGGCTAAAAAACTGTGAGCTAGCTCACACTAACTCAGCTTAGAGGGAATACTGGTGGTGTGTTTGGAACATTATTTACCTCTTGTTTTGATCATATGTGCCACTGAAGAAGACTAATTGGGAGAGGCCATGGCTCAGTGGTAGAGCATCCATTTTGCATGCAGAAGGTCGCCGGTTCAATCCTTGGCATCTCTGGTTAAAAGGACCAGGCAGTAGGTTATGTTAAAGACCTGAGACCCTGGAGAGCTGCTTCCAGTCTGAGTAGACAATACTGACTTTGATGGACTGATGGCTACAATTGTATTGCCTTTATGTATAATATACTGAATTGGATTACAGGAGTATTTTGTACGTGACTTCGATGTGCTGTGCTTGTAGGGCGCACGTCAGCTTTTTGTGGACGTGGCGGAGAGTGCTTCTTTTATTCATTAAAGATGCCTCTCTTTTTGTATGTATTTTTCTTTTTCTCAACCTTTTGGGTCACCTAATCAATCTGTCTTTTCCGGTCGCATTTTGGATTCCCCTTTCCCTCTGCTGTGATTGCCTGGATGGCCACTGTGCGGTCGCAGGCTTTTCCTCTGTTCAGACCAGTCCTTTGGAACGGTTTAGCGGAGTGGATGTGGATGGCGCCTTCAGGATCTGCATTCAGGAAGGCATGCAAAAGCCTTTTATTTCAGAAGGCATTTAGTGACAAGGAAATTGTTTTGGAAGCTCTGGTTTGGATTTTTTTTTGAACTGTTAGTGCCACTGTTAGTGGACAGTTTGTACTGTTATTTGTGTGTTTGCACATTGTTTTGTTAGCCACCTTGAGTCTAAGGCCGGGGTCCCCAACATGGTGTCTGCCAACAACTTACCTGGTGCCCACCCAAGTGTTTTTAGAAAGTTGGTGGGACCAGCTGGGGCTCCTGTCCAGCAGGGCTTCTGATTCGCCATTGGAGATCTGTTTGATTGTGTATGTTAAACTAATGTTGCTTTGGTAGCAGCTACCACTATGGTGTTGGTTCTGCCAGGCCCGTAGCCAGGATTTTGTAACTTGTGGGGCAATTTTTTTTCTGTTGGGGCTGACGTTCTCAGTGCAGAATGATAAGCCATTTAACCAATAGAAAGCTGTGACCAGGATAGATCTCTAAATTGCAAGCTGTCAACCACTTCAGACGACAGTTCTCAGCTGCTGCAAGTTAATCACTTCGGCCAGTCTAAGCAACAATTCTGATAACAAGCCAGCAGGTTGGGGTGATGACTTCTAGAGTCAAGAAAGCAAACACTTAGGCAGAAAACTCTCTTAAAGAAGACCAGTTTCTTGATACAGTTAGAAGGGATCCTAGAGGTCACCTACTCCAACCTCCTTGCTTAGTGCAGGAATTAGTCAACTACAACACCCCACTATGCTTAAAGGAGCACATGATTGAAAAAAGCATTTACAGGAGAAATCTTGTGAGGCTATGCCTTTAAGAAAGGGGGTGGACCCCCCCAAAATCCCACTGAAGCTACGGGCCTGGGCTCTGCTCTATTTCCTTTGTATGTGGCCCCATGGCATGGGTGACAATGATGGCACCAGGCCCATGCCCAAGCTGGCAGTGCAGCCAAGTCGCCAGCATCACCAGAGCTGGAAGCTGGCCCCTCTGACTCCTCGGGAGTTGACAGCTTGCTGCCGCCAGCACCTGAGTCAGTAACCCTTGCACTTGGTCCTGCAGCAGCCAATGAGGCACAGGTACGAACGGAAAGCCTGCCTGATTCCCCTCCGCAGGTGGCTCGGTGAGGGACCAGCTCCGCAAGGACTTAGCAACCCAGCACCAAGACACACACTGGCAGGGAAGGCAGGGACCGAGCCCTATATAGGCACTGCTGGAGGCCTATTTAGCTCCCGCTTGGGAGTGGGCTCTCCATGGAAGCAACGTCACATCCGTGCTCACATTCACCCTCGGCTCCAGTTCTCAGACCTCGCTCTTGTTTGGATTCCTGGCTTCCTGAACCCTTGCTTCAGACAACCATTCTCTTGAACTCTCAACTCGGCTCCTGTTCTGTCTCTTCTGGCTACGACCCACAGACTGGACTTGACTCCTGCCTCCTGGACTAGCCCAGCCCGTGACACCCCACCTCTCACGGCAGCCATTTTGTGACTGGCTCCACCTTCCATGGTGGTCATTTTGTGGTTGCGCCCACCACCTTTTGTCTGAATTCCAAATATGTCCACAGGGTCAAAAACTTGGATACCCTAGCCCTCACCTGGATAGCCCAGGGAAGCTCGAGCTCATCAGATCTCGCAAGCTAAGCAGGGCTGACCCTGGCAAGTACTTGGAAGGGAGACCTCCAAGGAATACCAGGACTGGGATGCAGAGGCAATATCAAGCTCCACTAGGGGTCACTAGAAGTCACCATGACTTACACACACACACACACACACACACAATACTCACAATAAAAACAAAAACAAAAATTTGGAGACCCCTGCTCTAAGGAAATATGGGGGTAGAGCCAACCTTCCCCCAGGTCACCTTCTTCCTGTCTAAAAAGCCTTCCTCCGAAGTAAGTGGCTTTTCCTCAAGTGGAAGAGCTGCATAATTTGGAGGAAGAAGGCTTGAAACTTGAGCCAAAAGGACAGGTGGAGTATAAATACTTTAATAAGTTAATATAAACAAACTTTGGTTGGTGGAGTGGAGGGATAGGGGTGGTATAAATGTTTTGAATGCATAGCCAGCTGGTTTCATTTGTAACTAATCTTTTTGCAGTGAAACTAGAAGGTGCTCTGCTTCAATAGTCAACATTCACAAATGCACAGAGGAAAAGTGGGTATCCTGCATAACCTCTCCAGAGAACCAGTTTGGAGTAGGGGTTAGGAACACGGACTCTAATGCAGGAGAACCGGGTTTGATTCCCCACTCCTCCAAGTGCAGCCAGCTGGTGTGATCTTGGGTCAGTCACAGTTCTCTCAGAGCTGTTCTGTCAAGAGCAGTCCTCAAAAGAGCTCTCTCAGCCCCACCCATCTCACAGGGTGTCTGTTGTGGGGGTGGGGAGGGGAAGGAAAGGGATTGTAAGCTGCTCTGAAAGTCCTTCAGGTAGTGAAAGGCGGCGTAGAAATCCAACCTCCTCCTGCTCCTCCCACCTCGGACCCTGAATAGATATCACAGATTGGGGTGGATGTCCATTTCATCACAAAATGATTGCAGGAGGCCTCTCCTTGCAGAAGGAAGCAGCAGTGCCAAAGCCCTTTCCCCTTTTCGGAGGCAATGGCCGCTATCCGGAGAATTTTATTTGTTTATTTGAAATAAACCTCTCTCCCAAGCAGGTGTCCAAAGTGTCATCCTCGCCTCCATTTTATCTGCACAACGATCCTGCGAGGCGGGTTAGGCTGAAAGTGTGTGACTGGCCCAAGGTCACCAAGCAAGCCTACCCAGCAGAGCAAGGATTCAAACCTGGCCCTCCCAGATCCTAGTGCAATACTCTCAATCATGACATCATGCTAGCTCTCACTCAGCCGCACGGGCAGAAAGAAGGGGCCTCGCCAGTGCAGCTGGTTCTTCATTTGAAGCTGGCATGATAGCAGGTCCTGGGAAAGACAGAAGTGGGCTCTTCTCTACATGCACACATTCCTTCATTGGATCCTGGCTGCCGTAAACAACGGTCTACTCAACGGCTTTGACTTCGTGCCCAGAACACCTGCCTATCTGCAACTGTGGTAAAAACATCTCCGCGTATTCCACGCAGCCTGCCAAACAGATGTCTCAACAGCAAGGCCGTTTTGGTCCCTGCCCAAACTACACCAGCTTATACTGCTGACCCAGGGTCGAAAGGTCCTCTCACTCACTGCCACCCCCTGAACTGTTTTCCCCGCTGCTCCTCTGTGCACGCAAGAATTTTGACATTTTGATTTTCGTCTCCTACTCCTGCCTCTTTGTGGCTTCTCTGGCACAGGAGAGGGAGGAAGAAAATGCCAGCACAGACGGCTTCTATCGCCCTTTTCCCAGCATCTTTGGAGCTGCTGTTAGTCTGCAGCTGCTAAGAATACTCGATGCAAGCCAAACAGCTGTGCTCCCATCTGCGGGACTGAGAAGCGGCATTTTCACACACTTTCCTCTCTATGGTACTCCCTTGGTGAGAAGTTCTTCAAAACACGTTCCAGCGGCAGACAAGAAGGAAGAGGAGTGTTGGGGCTTATCTCCTTGGGTACTGAGTAAACAACCAACGCGACCTTTTCCCATAATTAATCTTGAACGATGAGAAAGACTCGTGCAGTCGATGGGAAGATGCTGGAAGTCCTTAGCAGGTTAGAAAGGGGCTTTGAGTACCCAAATGGCCTCCTAGAATAGAGGGAGAATAAAAAGAAAACTTGACAAGAAGGTGTCTGGGCTGGTCTGTTAAGAGACTGCTTTTCTAAGAGCACTTGAGAACTTTCCTGCCATTTTCTAGGATAAGTTCTGCAGAAAGAAAACTTCTACGATTTTGAGAGGAACTCTGGTGTACACAAGCTGGGGCCATTGCTGTGACTGTGGAAACGTTGAGAATTTTCTTTGTCTGAATTATATGGGTGGGTGGGTGGCTTGTAAGCTGCTTTGAGTCCCAGCAGGGAGAAAAACAGGATATTAATTGTGACCATAATGAGGCTATAGTACTTTGGTCACATGATGAGAAGGCAAGAGTCATGGGGAAAAGCAATTATAACTGAGGGGAACCTCCACATTCAGAGGCACTAATCCTCTGAACCCCAGAACCAGGAGGCAACCTCAAGGGAAGGCTTCAGCCTGTATGCCCTGTTGTTGGACCTCCAGAGGAACTGGTTGGCCACTGTATGAGAAAAGGATGCTGGACTAGATGGGCCACTGGTCTGATCCAGCTGGACTCTTCTGATGTTCTTATCAGGGAAGGCCTCAGTCTCTCTGCCCTGTTGTTGGGCCTCCAGAGGAACTGGTTGGCCACTGTGTGAGAAAAGGATGCTGGATTAGATGGGCCACTGGTCTGATCCAGCAGGGCTCTTCTTGTGTTCTTATGGAGGTCTCAAGGGCCTCTATGCCTGTTGTTGGCTGTCCAGAGGAACTGGTTGGCCACTGTGTGAGAAAAGGATGCTGGACTAGATGGGCCACTGGTCTGATCCAGCTGGACTCTTCTGATGTTCTTATCAGGGAAGGCCTCAGTCTCTCTGCCCTGTTGTTGGGCCTCCAGAGGAACTGGTTGGCCACTGTGTGAGAAAAGGATGCTGGATTAGATGGGCCACTGGTCTGATCCAGCAGGGCTCTTCTTGTGTTCTTATGGAAGTCTCAAGGGCCTCTATGCCTGTTGTTGGCTGTCCAGAGGAACTGGTTGGCCACTGTGTGAGAAAAGGATGCTGGACTAGATGGGCCACTGGTCTGATCCAGCAGGACTCTTCTGATGTTCTTATCAGGGAAGGCCTCAGTCTCTCTGCCCTGTCGTTGGCCATCCAGAGGAACTGATTGGCCACTGTGTGAGACAAGGATGCTGGACTAGATGGACTATTGGGCTGATCCAGTAGGGCTCTTCTTATATTCTTATGGCAGGAAAAGTTGAAGGCTGCAGGAAAAGAGGAAGACCCAGCATGAGATGGGTTGACTCTGTCAAGGAAGCCACAAGGGCCCTCGGTTTGCAAGGACCTGAAAAAGGCTATAAATGATAGGATGATTTGGAGTTCGTTCATTCACAGAGTTGCCATAAGTCAGAAGCGACTTGAAGCATATAAGACACACAGACATGAAATCCCAGGGCTGAGGCCTAGCCGTAGACACATGTTGGGGCAATACACTGGATCCTTTGGCCCACTGCATTTTGCGGAGTGCGAAGTGCTCCATTGACTATTACGGGGGTTATCCGTTATCTGTAGGTAGTTGAAACAGAGCATGTTGCTTTAGGAAGAACCACTGTGGTGCCGTGCTTAGACTAGGATCTGGGAGACCTGGGGTCAAAGCTTTACCCTGCCATGGGGTGACCCTGGACCAGTCTCAGCCTAACCTCCCTCACAGGTAGCCTTGCCATCGCTGGGTTGGGAAATTCCTGGAGATTTTGGGGCTGAAGCCTGAGGAAGGCAGGGTTTAGGAAGGGGAGGGACTTCAGCAGGGTACAATGCCATAGAGTCCACCTCCCAAAGCAGCCATTTTCTCCAGGGGAACTGATCTTGGTCATCTGGAGATCAATTTTAATAGCGGGAGATCTCCAGCTGCCCCCTGGAGGTTGGCAATAGGCTGCTGTTATGAGGGTAATGTGGGCGAGGGCAGAACAATGTATGCTGCTCTGGAGGAAGATCAGAATCAAAATGTGATTGGAAGGCCCATGACAATAATTTCTCCCACACTACTGCATATTTTGCCCCACAACTGAAACCAGCAGTGCTTGATAACTCTCTGTGCCCGCTCACCCACTGACTGAGAATTCTGGATAACATCCATAGTCTCGTCAATGGTTCTGCTCTGGAGTAAGTCAGGGCAGAGCCTCATTTTTGCTATTCATTCTGCAATGTATGGCAAGCTTCTCAGACTCATTTATGTGGTCCGTGGAAGTAGAAACCCTGCCTGCTCCCACTGTTTTTCATTCTGAGAGCAATTTTGCTTCTTCGAGCTATCAGCATTTGCATTAACTTCTGTTCGAAAAATATGAACAGGGCGCGATGCACTTGTATAAAGGAGGACACGGCGCACAATTAGATGCCATTGGGTTTCATTGATGACTAATCCAAAATGATTGCAGACATTACCTCTTGGGCATTACTGCGTAGAATTGCCTCCCACGAAACTTTAAATGAGGGATGAATTTTGTCTTCAAGAATTAGGAAGCTGGTTGTTAAGCCCTGAAAAATGTAGCCCAGCTTCAGAGAACCACCAGAATGCCGGAGGGGGAGGGAATCTTTCGAAACGAACTGCAATTGTAAGAGTTCTAACTCTAGAGGAAAATCTAATCTGGTTAGAATGAGATTTTCCAGAGCACTTCGGTCACCCACAGAATATTCAGTTACTGCTGTCTCCTGATAAAGAAATGAGCACCTGAACGGGAATACATAAGAGTTATCACCCAGTTAAAAGAAACTTATGGCTGCTTTCACCATACAAATTTGAAAGAATGAATGCTGCTAATTTTAATCAGTTCATTAACTCATTTAGATTAGACTACTGCAGTGCGTCTTATGTGGGGTGGCTCTTGAGAAGTGTTCCAAAACTTCAATTTGTACATAATGCTGCATCCAGGATGTTGACTGGAGTGGGTCACAGGGATGCTGTCTCTCCACTTCAAGCCCATCTACACTGACTGCTGATTTGTTCCCAGGCACAATTCAAGGTGCTCGCCTTGACCTTTAAGGCCTTACATATCTTGGGACCACGCATACCTGAAGGACCAACTACTCCCTGATAAATGTACCTGACTGCTACAATCATTATGCAGAAATCTGCTTCAAGTGCCCCTGCTTTCAGAGATTAGGCAAGTGACCACCCAGGAGATGGCCTTCTTGGTTGCAGCATCAAAATCCTTGAACTTTCTTCCCAGAGGGACTCACTTGTCCCCTTCTGTTGCCATCTTACACCAGTAGTTGAAGGCTTTAGTTTCACATGGTGTTCCCTCAGTGATCCTTCCCTCAGCAAAAAACTACAGGAAGCAGGGGTTTAAATGACCCTCAGCCATTTCACCTCCTGCTTTCTGCTTGCCACCGAAAGCGACCACGAGAAGAAAGCAGGGGGTCAAATGTCTTGGAGCCACTTAAACCCCAGCTTTCTGCTCTCTGTAACTTTCTGTGGTGGTAGTAGTAGTAGTAGCAGCAGCAGCAGCAGTAGCAGCAGTAGTAGCAGTAGTTTAAATGGCTCCCAGCCATTTAAACCAAACAGTTCTCAGCTCTTTTTTGTGAAGAGCAGAAAGCAGGGGTTTACACACGTGCTTTCTGCTCTTCATGAACCACCATGAATGGCATCAAAATTCATGAAAGTTCACGATGATTCTTCAGTTTGTGAACATTGCGTCGCAAACTGCAAACCCACCAAAATTCATTAAGAACTTTAGTTTATGAGCTGGTTCATGGACATCGCTAGTTGGGAAAGAAGTGGAGATTTGGAGATGGATACTGGGGAGAACAGGAACCCCAGTGGGGTATGATGCCATAGAGTTCACCCTCCAAAGCATCCATTTTATCTGGGTGAACCAATTTCTGTAGTCTGAAGATGAGCTGTAATTCCAGGTGGTCTCCAAGTCCCACCTGGAGACTAGCATCTCTAATATAAAGCCCTTTGGTCTTAGAAGGGCTTCCTTTGAGTAAGCATACCTAGAATATGAAAGCTATTTTACACCTGGAACTCTTGCATTGATATAGGATTGCCAGGTCCCTCCAGGCAACCAACAGGGGATGGGGGGGCTTACCTGGAGAAAGAGAAAGAAGCAGGCCTTGTTGCTGGTGTTGCACAGGAAATGGCATCATCATGCTGCAATGTTCAGGCAACAATCTGGTAGTTGGGAAAAATCTCTATGGCAAAACCAATTTCTACCATAGAGTTTTTGCCCAAATACCAGAGTGTCATCCAGACATCCTTGGTGCGAGGATGTCACTTCCTGTACAACACTGGCATCTCTTTCTCCAGATTAGTCCCTCCACCCGCCAGCTGATTGGCAGGTGGGGTCAGGGCCTGGTGGCAGGGGACCTCTGCCTCCACAGGGGTATGTGTCAGGCAGTGCTACATTGATACATTCCAAATATTAAACAAAGTGTTAAAAACACAGAGGTCTTCTTTTGCACTGAATGCAGCCACATTACAATTTCATCCGTTTTGCCTAAACCGCACAGGACAGTCTAATGGTTACACTGCAGTCAAATGGAAAGATCGGTGCCCTTTTAAAACATTTCCAGCCAGTCCTTTGTGCAAAGGAAGTTATCATGTTAATTGGATCACTTTATCTGTCTGGATGCAGCAGCCTTGGCTGCCTAATCTCTGAACCGGGCCAGGGTTCAGGAAGAGACAGGGCTTTCTGATGCCTTCTGACAACACAGCCTGGAGGGAGAGCAGGTTTCTCATGGGCTTTCTCTGCACTGAACACGACCACTTACGATGTTCAGATTCTTCAAAGTGGCATTTCCCATTATAGAAATTTGTATTACAATTTTGGTACTGGTTAGCTGTCTTAATATAGTTTTTCTTTTTACGTAACAACTAGGGGTGCCATCCCTCAGGTGGCAGAAGGAGAAAGTGATCCCAGAAAAATACAAAAATACACAACCGTGAACATTTACTAAGTAATAACCAAATTGCTTCAAATTTTCGTAAAGAGTGCAACAATCAAAAATCACATCTCCGAGAGAAGGAATTACTGCTTTTCAGCGAACCATTAAGATAGCGATTGGGTAGCTGAAATTTATTTTGGTTTCCAATGAATTGCATCCTGTTCCTTTGATGAGAGACTGTAACAAGGAAGAGAGAGATTGGCGTGTAGGTTATGTGATTTTTAAGAAGAAGAGTTTGGATTTATACCCCGCTCTTCACTGCCCAAAGGCGTCTCAGAGCGGCTTACAAACTCCTTTCCTTCCCCTCCCCACAACAGACACCCTGTGAGGTAGGTGGGGCTGAGAGAACTCTAACACAAACTGTCCTTGAGAGAACAGCTACGCCAGAGCTTGTGACTGACCCAAGGTCACATCAGCAGGTGCAGGAGTGGGGAATCAAACCCGGTTCTCCCAGATAAGAGTCCGCACACTTAACCACTACACCAAACTGGCTCTCTTAATTGTTGCACTCTTTACGGAATTGTTGCACTCTTTACGGAAATGTATACACTATATTTATATAAAGAAGCCATTTGATTATTACTTAGTAAGTGTTCACGGTTGTATATGTTTGTATTTTTGTAACCCTCCGGTGGGCCCTGGAGATCTTCCAGAATTGCAATTGATCTCCAGACATCATAGAGCAGTTCCCCTGGAGAAAATGGCCACTTTGGAGGGTGGGCTCTACAGCATTACACCCTGCTGAGGTTCCTTCCACATATAGGGTTGCAAACCTCCAGGCAGGTCCCAGATATCTCCGGCTTTTACAACTGATTTCCAGACTACAGAGATCAGTTTCCCTAGAGGAAATGGCTGCTTTGGAGGCTGGACTCTGGCATTGTGTCCTGTTGAAGTCCCTCCTCTCCCCAAACCCCACCCTCTGCAAGCTTCACCTTCCCAAATCTCCAGGCATTTCCCAACCTAGGGCTGTACACCCTGCTGTCCTGGGTTGAATCCTAGTAGATTCTACTCAGCTTCGTGTGGAGCCTTCCCCCACTCCCAGCATGCCTCTTCCATCCTTTGGTTCCAAGAAATTCTTCCTCGACTGCAGGGCTCGGCAAGCCTGAGGGCACCTTTACGATTCTGACGCAGTGTGGTGGGCGCAGTCACAAAATGGCTGCCACAGGAGGCAGGGCCAGCCACAAAATGGCCGCCACCGCTTACTTTCAATCACACATTGAAGATCCTCATGCTGTGGTGGCAGCAGCTGCCCGAGCAATGTCTTTAAAAATCTGTACAGGCAATCAGATCTCCAGTGACCAGTCAGTAACCTTGCCGGTCAGAGAACTTGCTGAGACTGAGAGGGAAAAAGATTTTGGGGTTGTAGGGGATAGCTCAATGAAAGTGTCAACCCAGTGTGCTGCAGTGGTGAAAAAGGCAAACTCTGTGTTAGGGATTATCAAGAAATGGACTGAGAATGAAACAGCTGATATTGTAATGCCCCTGTATGGGTCTATGGTGTGGCTCATTTGGAATACGGTGTATAGTATTATATATTTGAAGAAGAGAAGAAGAGATTGGATTTATACCCCACCCTTCACTCAGCATCTCAGAGCAGCTTACAAACTCCTTTCCCTTCCCTTCCCCACAACAGACATCCTGTGAGGTAGGTGAGGCTGAGAGAGCTCTCTTGAGAACTGCTCTTTTATGAACAGCTCTGACAGAACTATGGCTTGCCCAAGGTCATCCAGCAGCTGCTAGTGGTGGAGTGGGGAATCAAACCTGGTTGTCCCAGATTAGAGTCTGCACACTTAACCACAACACCAAACTGGCTCTCTTTGGAATACTGTGTATTAGTGTTAGGTAATAAGCCTCTGAATCCCAGAGCAAGGAGGCAACATCAGGGGAAGGCCTTGACCTCTACGGCCTGTTGTTGCCCGTCCAGAGGAATTGGTTGGCCACTGTGTGAGACAGGATGCTGGACTAGATGGGCTATTGGTCTGATCCAGCAGGGCTCTTCTATGTTCTTACATTCTTATCAGGGGAAGGCCTTGGTCTCTATGTCCAGTTGTTGGTCCCCCAGAGGAACTCATTGGCCACTGCATGAGACAGGATACTGGACTAGAAGGCCCACTGGTCTGATCCAGCAAGGCTCTTCTTAGGTTCTTAGGAAGGCCTTGGCCTCTATGCCCTGTTGTAGGCCCTCCAGAGGAAGTGGCTGGCCACTGTGTGAGGCAGGATGCTGGAGTACACGGAGTATTGGTCTGATCCAGCTGGGCTCTTCCAACGTTTTTATATGAAAGACCTCTGCCGGAGACTGTGGACTCATGCTGCTGCTGTCTGAGAAGTCAATGCTGACCTTGATGGACCAAGGGGCTGATTCTGCATAAGGCAGCTTCGTGTTTGTGGACTCTTCCACGGCCGCCACTGCATCACCACCTCTCTGGCTGGCACGAGCCTAGAATGTGTTTGAATGCGTGGCGGCTGTTTTGCAGTCCTTTACGAGATGAAAAGTTCCATTAATCCCATTTACGTATTCGGCAGGCACTTTACTGATGTCCCTGCTTTAGAGGGAAGGACAGGCTCTTGTAGACAAGTGAATAGGACCTGGCAGACAAGAGCCCTCAGCGGTGTGCACAGCCTTCTTCGTTTGCTCTGTGCCTTGACACCTTGGTGCACAGGGAGTGACAGGCAATTTTTTTTTTTACAATCAACAGCTGTAACAACCACGCACAAGAATCTTGAAACAAACTTTAAGCACAGTACAAGCAGCATGGAAAGTGTTTCAAGTCCTTAAAGTTACCAAGAGCTGCAAAAACAAGCACACAAGGGTTTGCATAAAGCATTTTAAAACCTGCAGATTTTATCGAAGGATGAACGAATGCACACGAAGCTGCCTTCTACTGAATCAGATCAGACCCAGGGTCCATCAAAGTCAGTACTGTCTACTCAGACTAGAAGCGGGTCTCCAGGTCTCAGGCAGAGGCCCTTACTGCTTACGACCTGAACCATTTAACTGGAGATGCCAGGAAAGAAACCTGAGACCTTCAGCATGTCAAGCAGGTGCTCTAGCACTGAGCTACAGCCCTTCCAGCGTGGTGTAGTGGTTAAGAGCAGCAGACTCTAATCTGGAGAACTGATTCCCCACTCCTCCACAGGAAGCCTGCTGGGTGATGTCAAACCAGTCACGGTCCTCTCAGGGCTCTCTCAACCCCACCTTCCTCAGATGGTGTCTGTTGTGGGGAGAGGAAGGGAAGGTGATTGTAAGCTGCTCCGAGACTCCTTTGGGAAGAGAAAAGCGGGCTTTGAAAACCAGCTCTTCTTTTCTCCTGTTTAGTTTTGTTTTATGTTTGTTTCTCTACACTGTGCATCATTTTATCAACTTCTGTTGGCCTTTCTGAGCCATCTCATTTTTTTTCCCTGAACTGAAAAGCCCCATAAGAACATAGGAAGAGCCCTGCTGGATCCAACCAGCGGTCCCTCTAGTCTACCATCCTGTTTCACCAGTGGCCAACCAGTTCCTCTAGAGGGGGCCAGACAAACAGGGCATAGAGGCTGAGGCCTTCCCCAATCCTGATATTCAGAAGTCTGCTGCCTCTCTATGTGGAGGCTCCCTTCAGTCACTATGGCTTAGTAGCCATTGATGGATCTCTCCTCCATAAATTTGTCTAACCCCGCTTTAAACCCATCTATGCTTGTGGCCCTCACTACCTTGGCTGGCAGTGAATTCCAGTTTAATTACTTGTTGAGTAAAGAAGTATGCCCTTTTGTCTGCTCTAAACCTATTTCTCAACAACTTCATTGGGTACTCCCGAGTTCTAATATTATGGAAGAGGGAGAAAAAGCTCTCTCTATCCCCTTTCTTTGCCCTGAACTGGGTAGCCCAGGCTAGCCTGTTTTCGGAAGCTAAGCAGCATCAGCCCTTGTTAGTACTTGGATGGGGGACCACCAAGGAAGTCCAGGGTTGTGACGCAGAGGCAGTCAATGGCGAAACACCACTGAACGTCTCTTGCCTTGAAAACCCTGCAAGGTCACCATAAGTCATCTGTGACTTGACGGCACTTTCCACCACCCTCTACTTTCCCCACCCCATACATAATTTTTACAAAATTTGAGCCTCCCCTTAGATGTCTATTTTCCCCCATAGACTATAAAGTCTCCAGACTCTCCACCCTTTCTCCATAGGAAGGGTGCTCCAGCCCATGAATTGCTTTGGTTGGCCTCCTTTGTACTTTTTCTAGACCTGCAATGCCCTTTTTAAAACAACAAACACTAAATACAATGGGACCATGGGGATACTTGGTGCAATAACAAAAATACACTGTTTGAAATGACAGTGACCAGAACTGCACACAGTATTCCAAATGAAGCCACACCATAGATCTATACAAGGGTGTTAGATTCTTGACTTTTGCCTACCAGGAGGCTTGGGAAGGCCCTAGCACGTTTATGAAAGGTGGTGGCAGTTCCTTCTCAGTGGCAGCAAGATGCTTATTCTAGAAGTTATGAGCTACGATTACTGTTTCTTAGTAGCAATGTCTTACAGTCCCATTGACTTCCATGGGCGCAGAAGGGTGTGTGTCTGCTTAGTATTGAACTGTTAGATGCCCCTATCACAATCATGTGACCTTCTCTCTCCTTTCCTTAAATCCATGGTTTCAGTAACTCGGCACACTGTTGTTTTTTAGACATCCTGGTTTCTGTGTGGAGGAACCCGGGGTTTGATTTCGTCTCCAAGCATGTGTGAGGTCGAATCTACATTTGCATTTTTAAATCAGTTTTGTGCTGCTGTCAAACATAGAGAAAGACAGTGTCACAGCAGCACGAAACCGGTTTAAAAATGCAAATGCAGCACGTAACTGATTTAAAAATGCAAATGTAGATTCGACCTGAATGGCACCTGGAGAGGGGAGGAATTTAACTCCACCCTGCAATAGGGCAAAAATGAATGGATGCAAAGGAAGTAAAGCCTGGGAGGGTGGGGAGAACTAACAGAGGCAAAAATCTCCCAGAAGGCTGGCGTTCTATGTAAACCTCCTAAAATCCCCAAGCCATTTGGCAAGCCATGTTGACCAGTGAGAGAGCCCAAAATGAAACTTCTTTTCTTCTGCCAATGTCTCACCTCGGCCCCCTCTGAATGCCAAACTCTGCGAGGCGTTTTTACAGTGGGAGTTTATGCTGGCAATGCAAATTGAAACAAACTATCCCAAGAAGATTAAAATCTCTCAATGGCCTGGATAGCCAGATCTTGGCAGCTAAGCAGGGTCGGCCTTGGCTAGTATTTGGAAGGGAAACTACCAAAGAATACCAGGGTTGTGACACGGAGGCAGGCAATGGCAAAACAACCTCCAAATGTCTCTTGCCTTGAAAGCACCACTAGGGGTCACCATAACTCAATTGTGATTTGATGGCAGTTTCCTCCACCACCACCACCACCACCACCATTATCTATCTATCTATCTATCTATCTATCTATCTATCTATCTATCTATCTATCTATCTATCTACCTACCTACCTACCTACCTACCTACCTACCTACCTACCTACCTATTGTTGTCTGCCCGCCTGCCCGCCCGCCCAAGGAGTCCCCAATCTTTTTGAGCCTGTGGGCACCTTTGGAGTTCTGACACAGGGTAGTGGGTGCAACACATACTGAGGAAGCCAAGTGCAGGGGAAGAGAGTGGTAACTAAAAATACACAGTGAAAGAGGGGTGAGAGAGAATAAAACTAGCACTGGGGTGGCACCTGCTACTGAAACAATGTTAAATCAATCCATGTGGATGATCACATCTCCAGTGGCAAGAGCCCCACCCGGCCCCACCCACTTTGAAAAAACACTCGGTGGGCACCAAGAAAGGTGTTGGCAGGTGCCACGGTGCCCATGAGTGCCATGTTGATGACCGCTGATCTATCGAATTACAACTGAGAGCAAGGAGATGCATTGTAGGTCTCTCACCTGTGAAATACTGAACAGTTTGCTTGGTATCCACTGAACGTACAGTCATAATCCACAGTCTTTAAGAGTCAATGGTAGAAAAGTTGCCTATTAAGACCGGCGTGTTCTTTTGTACACCTTAATTAACTCCGGACCGTTAGGACACTCTGCTTATCATCTCTTACCAGTTTAATAAGAAGTCTGAGGAATCTCCTTTCAAAGAAGCTCCCTGAAGCTGTCGGTGGATACTTCAATGGGGAAGAAAAAAACGCACAAGTCCGGATTCACACTCTCCACCTCAAAGTCAGCTAAACAGCTACGCATCGATGACCTGGTCTTGTGGAAACAAACAGTACGTTATTTTTTCCGGCTTTGCCCCCTAAAACAAATCCAAGGCTTTAGATTTGGATTCAGAAGCTGAATTGCTATTTGACTGCTCCTTTGCTTTGGCTGATGAACTATGCCCAGGGGGTGGCTCTGTAAACACCCAAACAGCACCCCGTTTTACTCGGCAAGCCAGCCTCAAGGGAGGGGAAGCTATCCGGGACCCACTAAAAGACTACTTGCTAACCTTTCTAGGAGACCCATAGACTATAAAGTCTCCTGTTTGGTGAAATAGTCATGGCTATTTACCAGCAGCTAAATTTAATTTCTAAAAAATTGGACTTATTACAGAACACACCAAATGCCCACAGACAGGAGATATTGGACCTTACCTCCCTCCCCCTGAACTCGCAACGGAATTGTGGCAAGACCAACTCTACCAATGGGTCGACACCCCCAACTCAAAGCTCACAGAAGCCACACAGCAAGTGTTTGAGAGGAGACCGGGAGTGAGGGAAGGGAAATATTTGGTTCTGCATGGTGGTTCCAAAAGAAACAAGTTGCTCTGTATATAGCCGAAAATCGCCTAAATAGAGGCCACTGGACAAACAGACAAGCTACAGTATTCTCTTTGAGTCAACTGCTAAGATCGGAGGTGCAGTCTACTGATCTTGAGAATTTGAAAAAACTTACTAAAACACCTAACGGACTACAAATTCTCCTGCCCTTCAGCCGCCCCATAATTGCAGCAATGCTGCTTAATATGCGAAGATTCCTCACCACATTTCAAACCTTTGTTAACAGAGTTTTTGTTGATGAATGTGTCCACCTCTTAATTCCCGCTCAAAGAGGCAGGATATCTGTCTCCTCTCACCTTGAGGCTGCAGCTAAGGAAGGCCTCATGCTTCAGTTATCACCCTTGACCCATGTGGCCCTTGAGCCCAGGAAGGTGTTATTAAATTTAACCATCGTAGCTTCTTGATTGTTAATGTATATCTATCTTCCCAGGGCATCAGACCAAAGAGTTAAAGAAATCTGGACCACCTTGGAGGAATATCTAGACAAGCTCTTGTTCTCCTTTCCGGGTGCTTTAGTTGCAGTTGCAGGTGATTTTAAATGCTGGACGTAGATCCTCTGATGAAGCACTCTATACTCATTTTAACTACATCCGCCGCCCCCCAGTCTATGAACTGGCAAGTACACCACCTCCCAGATCTCTCAAAGATGTTAAATCAAACTGGAAGGGCCTTTGCCTAACACAACTGGCATACAGGCTAGATCTCTTCATTCTCAGCAGGGCAACCTTAGGGAACATTCCTGGAGAGTATGCATAGTGGCTTGAGAGAGGAGCCAGTACCATCGATTTCATTCAGAGATCCCGCACCCTGCTGGATGATGATAAGGCCTGGCTGGAGCGGCATCCCGCAGTAAGAGAGCTTTCCAAAGTTAGAGTCCAGGGGCACCTTTAAGACCAACAAAGTTTTATTCAAAGTATGAGCCTTTGCGTGCACACAGACTTTCTCAGATATGCTGAAATGGAAGTTACCAGTCCTTGTACATAGGTAGAGGTTGAACAGCCAATGAGCATACAACATAATGAAGAGGTTTTAATAGATGCAAACAGGAATAACAAGCTAAGTTTATATGGTCACCATTTGTTTGGATTTAATTCCAGGAGGGGGGGAACAGTGAAGCAAATAAATATGTCAAAATTGGAGATAGATGTGTAAATGTATCCTCCTTAATTATGCTGTTCTAAGAGTAGTTAACTGAGATCCTTTTGTCATGCTCCATCCATCTCGTCTCAGTAACTAACAGCATCCTTTTCTTTGAGTTGGAGTGATTTTTTTTTTGGCTCCCCATAGGGGATTTTTATTGCATTTTCTAATAACTACAAACTAAAAACTACAAACAGAAAAAATAGGAAAGGGGAACTACAAGCTACAGGAGAAAGAAAAGAAAACTCTCTAAAAACCCAAGGGACAGTGATCATACAAACATTTTACAGAATTGCTTTCCATCTTAAATGCAAATTAACTCTCGCTGGAAATGATCATCTATCTGGTAAGACATTTCAATATTCCACCAACAATTCCAGCTTCATAAAAGAGCTGTAAATTTTGATATAAAATAAACATATTTTAGATACTCCAGAGCACATTAACAATCTACTTTTCCCCTTTTTTATATCTCAAGTGATAGCCTAGTTTGGGGCCTCCTGCCCCCAATTTAGAGCCTGTGTCCTCATCAGAAGATCCAGCCTCTCCTTCTTCCTCGCTCTCTTTGGAGCCATCAGTAACTCCTTCTCCTGGTGGATGACCATGTTGATGCAGAAACTCACAAGCCTTTTCAACAGAGTCTATCCTTTCTTTGCCAATTGCATATCTGAAGATTAATCCTTTGGGTATTAACCATCTGTAGGAAATTTTGTGACTTTGTAAAAATAACACCAAGTCTCTATATTTCCTTCTCTTCCTTCTTATCTCAAATGGGATGTCTTTCAATATTTTTATTTCCTTGTCTTTTATCTTCAGGATAATTCCATTAGTCGCTTTCAGTAGTTGGTCTCTCACTTTTCTTCAGGAGAATCTTATTGTGACTTCCCCAGGCAGATTATTCTTTCTGATAAATTCCTAATACAATCTAAAGACTGTATCTGTTTCGCTTGGAGTTGCTCCGATGTCATCTCTGCCGAGGGAGCCAACAAATCGCCCACAATCTGTCTCAAATTCTCCCCTTTCTCCTCCTTGATACCTTGAAGTCTCAAGACATAGCTTACCCTGTCCATTTGTAGCTGTAGTACACAAGACTCTTCGATTTGACACTTTTCCCCCAATGCCTGCAGTTTTTTGTTCATCTTTTTTGATTTGGTATCAATCTCTTTAAGCTCCTGCTTTGTTTTTTCGATTTTCTGTGTATTCAGAGCGGTTTGTGCCTGTTGTGCATCAAGCTTATTGTCAGTAGCCGTAATTTTCTTCAGCAGGAGGTGAAGCACTTCTGACAGCAACCTTTGAAGTTCCACAGTTGAGTCCTGTCTAGGAACAGAACTTGAAGGGCTGGAACTTCTGGAGGGAAGCTCAAATTTCGCTAGTTTATCCTTAGAATCCTTTGGCGGCGCCATGTTTGAGAACTGTTTACTTTTATTAAAAGTTTATCAAAGTCTCTGGAAGCTCTTATACAATGTGGTAAGTTCTCACAGTCTCTCTATTTCACTTCAGTTGCTTTGTGCTGTAAGCTTTCTGGCTTTGAAATCGCTTGTAAACCGTTCTTAGCAGGGGAAGTCCCCTCCGCCCCCGTTTTCTTTTAGGGAAGAATGCTACTTTCGGGTGATTTTTGCTTGTACTTAGACTCACATCTTCAGTGATTGTCCATTTGCATTCAAAATCGCTTGATCACCATATGCTTGCTCCGATGTGCTGATCTTGTTCCCATTCGGGACCCGCCATGGCGGGTCCTTCGGGGCTTGGAGAAACCCCCTCTCCAGCTGGTCATGCTGGGGGAGGGCTCTCTAGTGCCCCATGGTTGGGAGTCCAACCCAAGGACTCCTGGGTGGCCTGGACAATCGCGCCCCCACCCAGCCGTAGGCCCTGCCAGGTTCTCCCGGAACCCCGAGAGAGAGCAACTGCCATGGCGATTGCCGAAACCAGAAGCCTCAAGGTGGGGTGATTTGTAGTACAATGTTAAGTCTCCTCTGTTATCAGACCAAAGAAATGTATCTGAGGAAGTGTGCATGCACATGAAAGCTCATACCTTGAATAAAATATTGTTGGTCTTAAAGGTGCCACCAGTCTCAAACTTTGTTCATATCCTGTTGTCAACAGCCTTGCAAATCGAGGGCCCTCGTGGCTTCCTTGATGAAGTCCATTCATCTCCTGTTGGGTCTTCCTCTTTTCCTGCTGCCTTCCCCTTTTCCTAGCTTTATTGTCTTTTCCGGTGACTCTTGTCCTCTCATCACTTGACCGAAGTACAACAGCCTCAGTTTCATAATTTTAGCTTCTAGGAAGAGTTCAGGCTTGATTTGACCTAGAACCCACATATTTGTCTTTTTGGCAGTCCACACTATCCGTCTTAACTCTCCTCTAGCACCACATTTCAAATGAACCGAGACCCTAAGAGAAGTAAAAAAGAGAACGGAAATCCTAAGATAACAACTGGGGCCCCTATTTAAAATAACTCGGTAGCCAAGTCTACCTGGGCCTGCAATGAATTCCACCCTTGAAAAGAGTAAAAATCCTACGGCACTTTGAAGGTTCACATGCTGGTGGCACCAGGCATTTTTGTAAACTTGAGGATGCTGCTTGGGATACAACAGAGAGGCCCTGACACAACGAATCTGCTAGCCTTTAAAGCAGGGGTCTCCAACATGGTGCCCTTGGTTGCTATGTCACCCACCTTTCCTGGGGCCCACCTGGTATTTTTAGAAAGTGGGGGTGCTCAGCAATGGCTCTGATTGGCTACTGGAGAACTGATTGGCTGTACAGATTTTAGAAATGTTGCTTTGGTGGCAGCTGCTGTCATGGCACGAGGGTCTTCCTGTGCGACTGAAGGTAAACTGCAGCAGACATTTTGTAGCTGGCTCTGCCTCCCGCAGCAGCCATTTTGTGGCCGTGCCCACCTTGCTGTGTCGGAATTCCGAGGATGCCTGCAGGCTCAAAAAGGTTGGGGTGGGACTCCTGCTTTAAGGTGCCAGACCCCCCACATTATATGGTCTTGGTACCACAGTGCTATGTGCTTATGATCTGGTGCTGGCACAGCAGGGGTTGAGAATCAAGCTAGAAATGAGCTAAATTTGAGACTGTCTTTTTGGCTGCACCCAGGATGAAGTCATGGAATGCAGTTGGATGTAGCACCTCTGTATCAAGCGCTTTCATTCCGTTTTGTGACCCAGTTGCTTTCATCCCTTGGTTTGGATCCATGAATGGGTGAGTTGTAATCCTGGCTTTGGGTTCCGTTTGATTCATTCATTTGCATTGTGCACTTTGGTCCTGTCTGATTGCTCCCTCTGGGTCACCTTTCCTGTCTGATTCATCTTTCCTTTTCGTGAACAAACAGTTGATTGTTTGCAGGAATTCCGTGCAAGTTTTCTGGGAAAAGTGTCCTCCAGCTGCCAAGGAGCTGGGTCTTATTTTTAACCATCACATCCAAGTTCTTTGTTCTCTAGGCACTTGCTCTGCTGAATAACTGGCTTTCTTCGATGTATCCTGCTGCAGTTTCACATTAAACTTCAATGGGAGTTTGGGAAATTTTTAGTTTTGGGGTGTGCGTGTGTGAGATTCAAAGGGGTATGAAATGTTAGAAGATGACAATGGAAGGGGAATGAGAGAAACTTTTCTTGCTGTCTCCTAAAACTCAAAGAAAGTATGTCTGCAGGCTTATGGAACTCGCTGCCACAAGGTATGGTGACAGCCATCAGCCTATTTTTTTTCTTTTTTCTTTTGCTTTTCTAAACTACAAACCTACAGGGTCTGGGGAATGGGTACAACCTAAAAAATAAGAGTAGCAAGGATTATTTATACCAAAGTTTAAAATTATTGATACTTCCCTATTACCATATAGTAAAAAGTGAGAATTAGTTGTATAAAAGTATAAAACAGTCGTAATCATACTCCTCTGTTGTGTGCACATTCTAGCTTTAAAGTTATGAATTAAAAATAAACAACAGACTGTCAAAATTAATCTGTTTTGCTTTTTTCTTTCCTCTAAGCTTCTTTTTATCAAAATCCAGTTTAATTTTTAGAGGTTTAGGGGCAGCAGCCCCTAATTCTGCTTCAAAATCAGACAATTCTACCGAGCTGTTCGAGGTGGTGTCAGTACTTTCCCCATCTTTATCTTCTGTGTCTTCTGCATCTTTGTTATCCTCCACCTTCTCAGATCCCTCTGTTGCTTTCTGTTGTTGCTCTAAGAACTTTTTTGCTTTACACACAGAGTCAATCTTTTCTTTTTTGCCATTGAAGTTGAAGATAAGACCTTCAGGTACTATCCATCTGTATGGAGTGGTATTTTCCTGTAAGAACAGTGCCAAGTCTCCTCATTTTCTGTCTTTTAAAACTTTGATTTGTTCTCCTTTAATTTTCAGGGTTATTCCGTTTGTCATTTTCAAGGTAATGTTTCTTGTTGACCTTTTTGAGAATTTCACATATACTTCCCCGGGTAGCTTGTTTTGTTTTTTGTGGGTGATAAATTCTGGATATGTACGATAAACCAGATCAATATCATTTCGTAGAGCTTCCGCTGTTAAGCTCACCACGAGAGCCAGTTCTTCACTTAAAATCTCTTTTAGATTCTCTCCTTTCTGCTCCGGGATACCTTGAAACCTCAGTACACTGATTTCTCCATTTGAAGAAGTAACAATTGCTGTTTCTCAGAGATTTTTTCTTTTCCCACTGCCTCCAATCTTTGTCCAAATTCTTTTGACTTAATGTCAACTTTTTTCAGCTTCTAAACTATCTTCTCTGTTGTTGCTGAGTTTTCTTTGAGTTCTTTTTGCAAGGTGTCAAACTTAAGATTGGTCATCTGCTCCAGCAGAGGACGCAAAGCAGCACCAATCATTTTAGGAAAGTCTGTGGTTACTTCCAGTTTAGTAGCCGGAGATGATGAGCTGGAAGTTCCTGTGGGGAAAAATGGGCACAAATGGATAAGGGTGCAAGGGCCCATTCAGTGACTCTGGCACCAATACCCTTGTTATCAGAGCTGCAAACCCAAATATTCACCCTGAGATTGGCATCAGAACAACCTCCAAAAAAGGCGAAAAGGAGAGCCAAACACTCGCATCGCAGTCTGGCCAGATCGCCGTTGTGTCAGTGCCATTCAAGTTCCTCTTGGAATCAGCGATCTCCATCACCACGGAATCGTAGCTCATCTGCTTCAGGGCAACAATCCTTCCTGCACCCACCCCAACAATTGGTCTTTCCTCAGAGCAGAGCATTGACATTGACGATCTTCAAATCGAAATCCCCTTGGCACCACAATTCGACATTGAGGTTCAATGTCGACTCATTTTTACATCTGAAGACACCCTCACCATTGAGAAGGGTATTGAGGAAGACAAGGTTTTTGAGGTGCCTCCCGTGGGCCCACCTGCATCACAAGACAAAGGGCAACCAGATCTGCAGCCACCAAATCAGTGGCCATCTAAGCTCCCAGCGTTGCTAGGGATACAGGACATAGCTTTAGCCATCTGGGCTAAAATGGCCTCAGCACCAGCATAGTCAAAGAAGCTGGAAACCTCTATACGATCAGGGAAGAAGGCCATGACTACTATTTTACCTCCCTCAAGCAAACTCCATAGTCTCAGAGGTTTTACCAGCCAAAGGAAGAGCTGGAAGCCATTCATTCCCCCTTGATAAAGAGGGCAGAAGATGTGATCTCCTGGGAAGGAGGATCTACTACTCTGGGGCTATGGGACTGAGGGTGGCTAATTTTACAGCAGTCATGGGCTGCTACTAAATGTTACTATGGGAAAAGATGTCACAGTTTCTCAAGTTGCTGCCTGTTGATAAACAGAGTGTGGCTAAGGTCCTCATTTCAGAAAGACAAAAGTTGGGGAAACAGCAGCTCAATTGAGCAGATTGTAATAGCAGGTCAATGGCCTCTGGCATTGTCATATGGAGATATTCATGGTTACAGCTCCTTAGCCCTTTCACTTGAGATGAGAGCCAAAATAGAAGATCTCCCATTTGAAGGTTGAGACCTATTCAGTGACAAAACCGATGTAGTTTTGGATTGGATTAGGAAGAAGTTGTTAACAGCCAAATCCTTGGGCATAACCCATACTTCATCAATACCTTTTAAACAAAGGCATACCCGAAGGTGTCCCCAACAAACAGCCTGTTGTGTACTACAGATACCAGGGCCCTTCAGCAGGGCTTCAGGCCTCCTTATGCTCAACAATCCCAGCCCAAGAGGCAGGGTAGACAATGGGGAAGAAATGTCTTCCAATCCCCTAGGAACCAGCACTCTAGAAGTGCTCTACCCACCTGACTGGGTTCTGACCAGGGTTTTTTGGATAAGTTATCCAAGTTCTTTTACAACTGGTGCCAAGTTATTGTTGATGGTTGGGTGTTATCCATAATAAAGAGAGGTTGTTTTTTGGATTTCAAATCACTGCCTCTGCTTCAGTATCCTCTGGCCCAGTCCTTCAACCCTTCCCCCTTTCTAAAGCAGGAGGTCTCCTCTCTATTACCTAAGGGAGCAATTACAAAGCTGGCCCCTGAGGAACAATCTAAGGGCTTCTCTTCTAGACGTTTCACCATTGACAAAAAAGGCAGAGGCAAGAGGCCCATTTTAGACCTAAGATCCCCGAATAAACATTTGAATGTCCCAAAGTTCAGAATGTTATCCATATAGGAGGTGATTTCCTTGATTTGCCACACTAGATTTAAAGGAGGCATACTTCCATATTTTGATACACAAGGACAGTAGGAAGTACTTGAGGTTCAACTATTCAGGGACCACCTATGAGTATGCAATGCTTCCCTTTTGGCTCACAATGGTACCTAGAGTACTTACCAAGTGTGCTGCAGAGGTTATAGCTCATTTGAGATTAAATGAATTACCTGGATGATGAATTATTCGTGACTCCCCAGAAAGGCTGGTCAAGAGCCTGAGCTTGGTCCTGCACACCCTCCAATCACTGGATTATTATTTTTTTGTAAACTGGGAGAAATCCCACCTCACTCCTGTTCAATCTATCAGCTTCATTACAGCCTCTTTAGATTCCCGAAAAGGGAAAGCATATTCGCCCCTCCCCAGGGCCAGGATTATGTCGGCCCTTGTTAAGAAATTTCTGTCCAACAGATACCAGTCAGCCAAACACGTACAAAGAATTCTAGGTTATATGGCTTCCACCACTGCAGTGGTCCCATACGCTCGCTTATGCACGGGGCCATTGTAAAATTGGTTCTATCAGGAACTTCAACAGCACTTCCGAAGCTCGCTGGAGGAAACTATCTATCCTGAGAGTCATTGTTAGGTCTTTTCTTTTCATGGTCCATACCAGAGAACCTCCTCAAGGTAATCCCTCTAGGGGTCCAATCCCATGATGCTCACCTCTTCACTGACGCTTCACTCACAGGTTGGAGTGCTCACTGTCAGGGACTAAAGATGAAAGGGACGCGGATTAAGAAGGAACCCACCCTTCACATTAATCTGCTCTCGCTTCTTTTACGGAGATCATCAGGTAGGCGGGTGACTGGCCCAAAGTCAGCCAGTGAGCTGCCACAGCACAGTGGTGATCGGAACCTGGCTCTTCCAGGTCCTAGGCCAACTCTCCACGCCTGGTCCCAATATTATTCACTTAAAAGTATTTGGACGTTATTCAATGTCTGTGTGTATCCCCATCCCACCTTTCCTCTAGTTCTCTCATGACAAGCCTGTGAGGCGGGCCCTTCTGAGATGCAGCTTCAGAGTTTCATCCAACACTGGGCGATTCTGCAGCTAGCATTCGCTCCACATTTTCTCAACTGGGAGGGAAAAGTATAGCTCAAAAACCACATTCAAGTACCTCGGGGCAACGCCGTCCTGACTGCAAAGTCACCCCTGAATGGCCATAAAACAGCTATAAATATATGCAGAAGTTATCGTAAAATCCGATGATCAAAGGAAGCGAAAGCAGCGTGCAATGCAAAGGGGAATTTCTCTTCCAATGTGGGTTTTGTAAAACAGCGGAGGGAAAAGCCGATGCAGAATCAGCCAAAGTCAATGTGCTGGTTTCATGGCCGAGCAGGGACCTGAACTCAGATAAGTGGGCAATTTTCTCAGTGGCGGGTGGTAAGCAATGCCCCCTCTAAGCTGTGGAGTCTTGCGAGCAAAAATTATAGTTTGTGAGCTCCTGGCATTTATTTATTTATTAATCACATTTATACCCCACCCTCCCCGCAATGCAGGCTCAGGGCGGCTCACAATCAGTACATAAAATACAATTAATACCACATAAAACAATTCCATTGTTGTGAGCGAGCGATTTGGCTGCTGCATAAATTAGTTTGCTCTGGAGCCGTCCTTCCTGAGCTAAGACAAAAATCTGTGAGCTAGAGGCTAAAAACCTGCGAGCTAGCTCACACTAACTCAGCTTAGAGGGCACACTGGTGGTAAGCAGTGGGGTACTGCAAATATCATGCTTTTTAACTTGTTCATTAATGATTTGGAGTTGGGAGTAAGCAGTGAAGTGGCTAAATTTGCGGATGACATGTTCAGTGTGGTAAAAACCAGGGAGGAATTGTGCGGTATTCCATAGGGATCTGTTGAGGATGGGCAACCGGACGTCAATGTGGCAAATGGGGTTCAGTGTGGCCAAGTGCAAAGTGATGCACATTGGGGCCAAACCCCCTAACTATAAATACACATTGATGGGGTCTGAATTGGCAGACACTGACCAAGAGAGAGATCTTGGGAGTCATAGTAGATAACTCACTGAAAATGCAGTGCGACTGCAATAAAAAAAGGCCAATGCTGTGCTGAGGATTCTTAGGAAGGGAATTGAAAACAAATCAGCCAGTATCATAATGCCCCTGTATAAATCGATGGTGCAACCTCATTTGGAATACTGTGTGCAGTTCTGGTCACCACACCTCAAAAAGGATATTTTAGCATTGGAGAAAGGGCAGAAAAGGGCAACTAGAATGATAAAAGGGCTGGAACACCTTCCCTATGAAGAAAGGTTAAAGCACTTGGGGCTCTTTAGCTTGGACAAACGACAACTTAGGGGTGACATGATCGAGGTTTACAAGATTATGCATGGGATAGAACAGGTAGAGAAAGAAGTACTTTTCTCCCTTTCTCACACTACAAGAACACGTGGGCACTCAATGAAGTTGCTGAGCAGTTAGGTTAGAACAGATAAAAGGAAGTATGTCTTCACCCAAAAAGTGATTAACACATGGAATTCATTGCCACAGGAGGTGGTGGCAGCTACAAGCATGGGCGGCTTCAAAAGGGAATTGGATAAACATATGGAGCAGAAGTCCATTAGTGGCTATTAGCCACAAGGAATAGATAGGAACTCTCAGTCTGGGGCAAGTGATGTTCTGTATTCTTGGTGCTGGGGCAGGGGGGACAGTGGGAGGGCCTCCTGGTATTTTTGGCCACTGTGTGACATAGTGTTGGACTGGATGGGCCGTTGGCCTGATCCAATATTGGCTTCTCTTATGTTCTTATTTACCTCCCACCTGGCATTATCACTATAGCACTGTTTTGACTTATAAATACCAGTACATGGAGGGACTATCCCTTTAAGCGTCAGACTGATTGCCATTTCCCTGCATTGTGTTACCTGGATGTTGTAATTATCTTATGGATACCAAGAAATAGACATGGTTTTGTTGTTATAAATATTTATTGGTTTATAAAGATTTACATCATTTGGGAGATATTTATTCAGCCCTTTATTGTGGTGCTTTATCTTCTTGTTACGTTTGTTTACAAGTGAGGGGTTTGGTAATAATATACTCTTTTAAATAGAGATTCAGGTGGGTATCCATGTTGGTCTGAAGCAACAGAACAGAGTTTGAGTCCAGCGGAACCTTTAAGACCAACCAAGCTCCATTCTGGGTATAAGCTTTGGTGTGCAGGCATCCTTGACCTTGATGCACACCAAAGCTTATAATCAGAATTAAACTGTGTTAGGGCTTAAAGCCAATGGACTCAAACTTTGTTCTTTTAAATATGTATAGTAAATGAAGAGAACATCACTGATTTTTTTAAAAGCCAGACCTACCACCAGATTAGACAGACGGCGAACCTGGAGAGCTATTTCCCTCCTGCCAGGCTCCAAATGGCAACCCGTGATAAGTATTTTTGCTTAACCCTATACTTTAACAGCAAAAAAAAAAAAGGGGGGGGAGCCAGTGTCCAAAACTAGGAGCACAAAGGAAACACCACTGACTGAAATAAGCAAATTAACAAGTATATAATAATCATATAAGCATGACAGCAAATGTAATACAATTCAAATGAATAGGCCAAGGTGCAATGATAAGCATACATAAAGCACAGTCTATAGTCTTTCCATGTATCTACTTCCATATAGAAGCAATTATCAGAGTCCAAGTTGAAGTGCAAGTCATCAAATTTTCTGAGCCATGAAAAGCCGACGCGTAATCCGGATGCCTGATGCCGCGTTTCGAATAATTCTTATTCAAGCATGGCTGTAATGGGACCCAGTCTCAAAAGCTGGCATATACTAAGCCAGAATAGTCCGCAAACAGGCTCAGGGCTGCTTACATTGGTCGGTCCACAGTGACCATTAAATCTACATAAAATCATTTAAAACGGTTCAGTTACAGGTAAAATCATAAAGTGCTGGACACATGTTGTTAATTAGTTAAGATGGCATACTAAAATGCATGCAAACATATAGCGCACAGTATTTCAGCTCAGTAATCTTCCCAGGTCGTGCGACGGCACAGGCCAGATGTTAACGTTAAGGGCCAGGATCTATGCTACGATTGTTGGTGGTGGAAGTAGGCGGCTCCTTAGTTGAAGGCCTGGTGGAAGAGCTCTGTCTTGCAGGCCCTGTGGAAGTGTAAAAGGTCCCACAGGGCCCTGATCTCCTCCGGGAGCTCATTTGCTTGTGATCTAAAAGTGGTTTTACTTAGCATCCTTGGTGGGTTTGTACTACTTTTGTTATTAGCAATTAATAAATATATGCTTTACTTGTTTAGCCTATGGCTGGCTATGTATATTCTGTTCATGGTTATATTTCTGGTTAGTTTTTGCAGGGCTAATGTGGAATTAAGCTCAGGGGGTAGCGTTTTTAAATATAAGAGGGTATCTGTTCTCAAAGGAAACATATTTTCATCAATACCTCCGAATAGCCTTGCACGCACAGGTGAAACCTCTAGGTGGATGGGAACGTCTCCACTCAGTGCTCCAAATGCATTTTCAGATTTGAAAAAAAAATGTAATCTCATCTAGTTCAGCTAAGTTCTCTGACTGGCAGAGGCTCTTTAGCAGACTTCAATACTCCACGCTGCTTGGATCAGTCATAGTTGTTGTGTCTTTTAATCAAGTTGTAAACTGCCTCCTGTTATATAGAGTGGGTTACAAAACTTCCACATAAGCAATGCCTGTATATACATGCAGAAGTCAGCCCCTAATGGGCAAGCCTGAAAATCCTTCCCCGAGGGCCTCCTTGAATAAAATGACTCACTTCTGAGTTGACCTCCTCAGGACGGCTCCCTAAACGTTTACAGGAGCCTGAGCTTAATCTCGCCTTTTACCCATTCAGCGTGGCCTAAATGCACGGAGTGCCATTTGCAAGTCCTCCTCAACCACTATTAGTTGGGCTGGTGAAAAATATATCCCAAAGGTGGCTTTTTAAGGCACTTTGGGTTTCTGACTGGAAAGGGTTGAAATCACACCCTCCTCGAACAGGGACTCCCAAAGCCAGCTTTTTGTTCTTGATGGTCCACCTGCAGATTTGGGGCTCCCACTGAGCAACATGCAATTTACTTCTCTGGGTAAATATAAGCAGGCTCCTGCCTTTCTGCTGGCCCCACTGTGTGTCTGTGTGTGGGGGAGGTGTTTAGATTAGGGTCCTCACCTTTGGGATGGGAACTTCCTAGACGGAGATGGGAGTGGTGGAGCGTGGGGATTGTGGGCTTTTGTGGGGTGGGGGCAATCACAGCAGATATAATGCCCTAGAGTCCGCCCTTCAGAGTAGCCAAGGGAACCAATCTGTGCAGGATGTGGATGAGTTCCAGAGGGTCGTCTGCAGTAGAACTGCTGGATTTAAGTCCAGGAGCCCAAAACTAGACTGGATTTAAGTCCAGGAGCAAGAAACCAACCAGGTTTCTTGCATGTAACACCTGGAAAGTCAAAGCAGATGGAGAGGAATTGTGACTCCAAGAGATCTCCAGGCCCCACCTGGCGGATGGCACCCAGAGTTTAGATGGGGAGACCCCTGGCATGGTCAGACACAAATGGGGTTGCCAACCTCCAGGTGGTGTCTGGAGACCACCCAGAATCACAACCGATCTCCAGACTGCAGAAATCACTTCCCCTGGATCAAATGGCTGCTTTGGGGGGGGCGGGCGGACGACACTACCGCAGTACATCCCAACCTAGAGTTGGCAGCCTTGGCACATGGGAAAAGTGCCTTAATGCCACGAGGCTGCCTGCCCGCTCGCTCACCCTGCCTTCCCTCCTGGTCCCGGGGGTGGGGGGGTGTCGCCGCGTGCTGGCTGGCTGGCAGGCCGGTTCCCCGTCCGACCCCCCTCCCCCGGGGGCCAGGCCAAGGCGCCCGCCTCTCCTATTCATTCCTCCCCATCCCCGGCCGGCCGGGCCCGCGAGTCAGCCAGCCGCCCACGGGGTATAAGACCCTCCCCGGGGCGCAGCGCCCGGGGCGCGCCTTTGGCCAGGCGTCCCTCGGCAGACAGGCAGACAGGACGGACTGCGCGATGCGGGGCCAGGAGGGTGGCGGCGGCCGGGCGCTGCGCTGCCTCGTGGCGGCGGCGGGGCTTGTGGCGGCGCTGAGCGCGGCCGGCACCGTCTTCCTGCTGGGCCAGTGGCGGGAGCTGAGCGCGGCCGTGCGCCAACTGCAGGAGGACGCGGCGCTGCGGCCCCCCTCGGAGCCGCCGCCGCCGCCGTCGGGGCCAGCCCAGGCGCTGCGCGACTCCTCCAGCGCGCTCCGGCAGCACCCCGCGGAACTGCCCCCCACCGCCCCGTCGGGCAGCGGCGGCGACGACCTCACGGCCACGGCCGGCAGGAGCAAGCGGAGCCAGCGGGGGCGCGGCTGCGCCAAGCTGCGCGTGGAGAACGACGACGCTTTCCTGCTGATGAGCTACTCCGTGGTGCCGGTAGGGGGCACTCTGGGCTGGCTGCCCTCCCCCAAGGTTCGGGTTGTGCCCTCTCCCCCCCCTGCGGCGCGGCTCCTGCGCCTGGCGGACCAACCCCGGGGGCGGGGGTGTGAAGGCGAGGCGAGCTCCTGCCCCCGTGGGCAGCCGCCGAAAGCCCGGGAGCGGGGCCGCGCGGAACTAAGCAGGGGGCAAGTCAGAGGCCCGGAAAACCGGGCCCTTTTCTTTGCAGGGCTTCTGTGGCTTTGAGAGCTATCGCGGCTTTTGCCGGAGGGTAGCCAAGTTGGGAAGAAAGTTTTCAGCGGGGCATGGAGAACTCTGGGCTGGGGGTCGGGTTGTCCAGGGTAACTGATCTCTGTAGTTTGAAGACCAGTTGCACTTGCGGGAGACCTTCAAGCCCTATCTGGGGATCTTCCGCAGCTGCAACTGGTCTTCAGATTACAGAGATCGGTTACCCTGGACAAAGCGGCTGCTGTGGAGGGAGGCCCCGCCCCACCCCACCCCTCCCCAAACCCTCCTTTCCCCGGGCTCCACTCCCCAAGCCTTCAGGGATTTCCAGAGTCGGTAACCTTATGTGTGGAAACAAGCAGGTGCCCACCCTTTCCCCTTTTCTTGCTGGAGAGTGACCCCCACTTTGGGGTCAGGAAGCAATTGTTCTCCAGGCCAGTTTGGCTGGCGATCCTGGAGATTTTTTTTGTCATCTGGGCATGGAACAGGGGCCACTGGGTGTGTCTGTGGGAGATATTTGTGAATTTCCTGCATTGTGCAGGGGGCTGGACTAGATGACCCTGGAGGTCCCTTCCAACTCTGTGATTCTAGTGCTGCCCCTGTTGAACTGCTGCTTGCTATGACCTGGTTAGAAGCCCCTTTGAAGCAGCACAGATAGAACTGCTGGTTCTCCTTGGGGACTGGCAGTAGTGCAGCTTGGATCTGATTGGTTAAGCAGCAGAGGCCCAATCTGGTTATCCCCCCCCCGGATCCTCGGCCCTTGCGGGGTTCCAGGTGTGCCGCTCAGGAGGTACAAGAAGGTAAGAAACAGCAGATTACAGTGGTTTTGAATAGATAGCCATTTTCAGCAGGTACAGCTTGTTCTGTACCGCAGGGAGGAGAAGAGAAGCAAATAGTTTCTTATTAATGGCTGAAGGCACAAGAGCCATACCTCCTTGTCTTGCTGAGCAGGTACACGTGGAAGGCCACTCGATGGTGACTGGGGATATGGTTTAGCTGCGGGCACTGCCATACAATCTGTTTGGGACCGTTAACAGAGTAAAAGCACCCCTCTGTCCACCCCTCAAAAAATCCCATACTAATGTTATTCAGTCTTGACGCTGTACCCGTGATCCAAAAAATATTGCCCCGGGAGAGGCAGTCTGTGGTTCCAAGGCTGCAACAGGTAGGTGCTTCTCCTAGCAGATGTTCAAAACAGTTGCCAGCTTTTCAGCTGCTGTGTTTCTAAGGCTGAGCGGAGAAGCTTTCACAGGATGGCAGTAAATATGACCACTTCCTAATGGCTGGCAGGTCAAAGGTTAAAGACGTAGTAGCAGAAGCTGGTTGAAGTTGGCATCCCTCACTGAAAAGATTCCTTGAATTCTTGGTTTCTCCCAATGTGAGATCCATCCCACCAACATGAGTGGATTTTCAAACAGTCACCTCCATATCTGTGAATGCTGAAAGTCTGCGTATTTGACAGGGTGACCTAAGAAGAGTCAGACCTGTCGAAGTCCACTGATTTCAGCAGTGTGCCTGTGCTTAAGATCATACTGTTAATGGCCATAGTATCCTTCACCAATCATGTTTTCATCCCTCCTTTCGTCCATGGAGTGTAGCGCAGCACAAACACGGCCCTCTTTTCCTCCGTTCAGTCCTCACAATGATCTTGTGAGGCGGGTTGGGAGGGTTGGGACAATCGCTGTCTTTCAACCTAAGCTTGGCGGCTGGGTGGGGTTTGAACCTGAGTCTTCTCTCTCCTAACCCAATGCTCTCACTCCTTGCACCTCCGTAAGATTTCAGATTGAGAACAAACAAACAGGCATCTCTTCTACAATCAGTGGGATTTAAAATGCCGGTAGACTCCTGTTATTCAAAGGGAAGAAAATTCCTGACTGGAGAGCAATCGAGATGGGTAGCTGTGTTGGTCTGTCTGTAGCAGCAGAAAAGAGCCAGAGTCCCAAGTGCTACTGGGCTCTGGCTCTTTTCTACTCACTGGAGAGAGTTGTCTTCTCCTGGACCTGCTGGACCTCCTCCTGATGGCGCCTGGTATTTTTGGCCACTGTGTTACAGAGTGTTGGACTAGATGGGCCATTGGCCTGATCCAACATTGGCTTCTCTTATGTTCTTATGTACCTTCAGTTTGGTGTAGTGGTTAAGTGTGCGGACTCCCCAGTCCTCCACTTGCACCTGCTGATCTGACCTTGGGTCACAAGCTCCGGCACAGCTGTTCCTAAAAGAGCAGTTCTCTCAGAGATCTCTCAGCCCCACCTGCCTCACAGGGTGACTGCTGTGGGGAGGGGAAGGGAAAGGAGTTTGTAAGCCACTCTGAGACTCCAAGTGAAGGGTGGGGTATAAATCCAATCTCCTCCTCCTCTTCTTCATTCTGTAATGAATGAGAGAACAGATAAAACCTTGCGTGGTTAAAAAAGCAGAAAAGCCACTATCTCTCCCACAGCTGTTCTTAGAGATGCCAAAAAGTGAGGGTGGGTATGTGTGGGGCACTGTTCGGTTCCAGTTGAAGCTAGTCTTCTGTGAGCTGGTGCCTGCTGATGTGAGAGGTGGGGCCATCCCTAGAAGGCTGTTCGTGCTTGAGGAACGGGCCGCATGGATGTTCCTTGAAGGCATTTTGAAATGGCATGACCCTTGTGTCTCCAACAGAAAAACACCCATTGCATTTATGATCTGCACATGTTATGGCTGACGGCCTCCTAAAGCTGGGTTTGACGCCACGCGTTTGAAGGTTTGGCTGACTGTGGGCCAGCAGCCTGTGGAAAATAAAGACTTCAGACGTTCCTAGCGGTAGTCGTCTGTTCAGAACCTGTTGGTCTTTGGATCTGAGGTAAAAACAGAAGATTCCCAGTGGCTTGTCACACTGGGTGCTTTTTACTTCCATCAACCTGGATGGCCTAGGCTAACCTGATCTTGGCAGACCTTGGAAGCTAAGCAGGGTCGGCCTTGGTTGGTATTTGGATGGGAGACCACCCAGGAAGCCCAGGGGTGCTATGCAGAAGCAGGCAATGGCCATCCACCTCTGCGCATCTCTTGCCTTGAAAACCCCGTGAGAGGTCGCCATAAGTCGACCGCTACTTGACTTTCCACCACCGAATGCTGGAGAGGACTAAGCTGAAGTTTTGAATGGTTTTATCAGTGCTTACAGATAACGCTTGACAGGGATGCTTGAGGCTGATCCTGCACTGAGCAGGGGGTTGGACCAGATGGCCTCTATCGCTCTGTCCAACTCTGTGATTCTATGACGCTTTTTTCCCCATAAGTAACCCTTGAGGACATTTTATTCCATTGGTCTGAAGAAGTGTGCTTTGCACACACAAGCTTACGCTTTGAACAAAATTTTGTTGGTCTCAAAGGTGCCGCTGGACTCAAACTTTGTTCTGCTGCTTCAGACCAACCCGGCTACCCCCACCTGAATAAATAAACTAAAACACAGTGGTTCAGGGTAGTCCTAACCAGGTTCACTAGGAAGGGAGGTCATCGGGTTTTGTTATAATTTTACCAGTGCATTTCTTTGCTTCCTCCACCTGCCTCCTGTCCTGTCTGCCTTCTGGCATCTAAAACTGAGCTTTCTTCTCTTGCTCACTCCAGCTTCAGCCCATGAAAGTGGGCCGTCTCTCCTAATCCCTGATGGGAGAATGCTCTGCTCACTAAACGTTCCTTTTTGTCTTCTCTGCTCCTTAAGCCGTGTAAACTGTGCATAACACCCTGGCTGATTTGAAAACAAATCAGCCAGTATCATCATGCCCCTGTATAAATCATTGGTGCGGCCTCATTTGGAATACTGTATACAGTTCTGGTCACCACATCTCAAAAAGGATATTATAGCATTGGAAAAAGTGCAGAGAAGGGCAACTAGAATGATAAAAGGATTGGAACACCTTCCCTATGAAGAAAGGTTAAAATGCTTGGGGCTCTTTTAGCTTGGAGAAACGACGGCTGAGGGGTGACACAATCGAGGTTTATAAGATTATGAATGGGATTGAGCAGGTTGAGAAAGAAGTACTTTTCTCCCTTTCTCACCATACAAGAACTCGTGGGCACTCCATGAAATTGCTGAGCAGTCAGTCGGGTTAGAACAGATAAAAGGAAGTCCTTCTTCACCCAAAGAGTGATTAACATATGGAATTCACTGCCACAGGAGGTGGCGGCAGCTGCAAGCATGGAGAGTTTCAAGAGGGAATTAGATAAGCATATGGAGCAGAAGTCCATCAGTGGCTCTTAGCCACAGGGTATAGATGGGAACTCTCAGTCTGGGGCAGGTGATGCACTCTATTCTTGGTGCTGGAGGGGGCAGCAGTGGGAGGGCTTCTAGTGTCCTGGCCCCACTGCTGGACCTCCTGATGGCACCTGGTAAATTTTGGCCGCTGTGTGACAGAGTGTTGGACTAGATGGGCCATTGGCCTGATTCAACATTGGCTTCTCTTATGTTCTTATGTTAACACCCATACAGCCGGTGCACGCGGTGTAACCCAATCTGCAAACCAAGGGTGGAATGCTGAGAACGGAAACTGTTCCCATAAACAACAATTTTGAAAAAGATGTTTGCTCATCTTTCAACCCACAGCCCAAGGGAGTTGTGTTATTTATTTAATTCGCTTGTACCCTGCCTTTCTTCCCAGTGGGACCCAAAGTGGCTTACAATGTTCTCCTCTCCTCCATTTTACCCTCACAACACCCCTGTGAGGTAGGTTAGGCTGAGAGTGTGTGATTGGCCCAGGGCCACCCAGGGTGTGAGTTGGGATTTGAACTCCAGTCTCCCAGATACTAGTCTAATTAGTTTGGTGTCGTGGTTACGAGTGTGGACTCTTAATTTGGGAGAACCGGGTTGGATTCCCCATGCCTCTACATGCAGCTGCTGATGTGACCTTGGGTCAATTACAAGTTCTCTTAGAGCTGTTCTCTCAAGAGCAGTCTTTGAAGGAGCTCTCTCAGCCCCGCCTACCTCACAGGGGAGGGGAGGGGAAGGGGAAGGGAAAGGAGATTGTAAGACACTCTGAGACGCCATTGGGTAGCGAAGGGCAGGGTATAAAGCCAATCTCTTCGACTTCTTAGCCACTAAGCACATTGGCTCTTAAAGCCTTATTAATGTTAAAGCCCTTACAGTTAAGTCAGACAATCATTCATAACCCTCTCAAAAAAGGCAGTTATCTGAGTATATCTACTTTATCATGCTGTTTTTGTTTGGTACCTGCACAACCAGGTGTCTGAGAAGACAGCATATAAATGTTCTAAATAAGTAGCAGTTTTAAGAGGCTTGTAAATTCTCTAAGGTTAGCATGCATCTCCTTTTACTGTTGGAGCCAATGGGGGGGGGTGCTGTAGGATGCCCCCTTGTGGCCACAGGTCTCTGCATCAGCGAGGCTGTCTTGCAAGCTTTCTATTCCTCCTTAAGTCTGAAGTGACTCTGAGAGCGATTCTGCGTTGGCTTTTCCCTCTGTTGGAACAGAAATTCCCCTCTGCACTGCACGCTGCTTTCACTTTCTTTGACCATTGGGTTTTATGGTATCTTCTACATAGATTTATGGCCATTCAGGGGTGACTTTGCAGTCAGTACGGCGTTGCCCTGGAGTATCTGAATGTGGTTTTGAGCTGCACTTTTCCCTCCCAGTTGAGAAAATGTGGAGCAAATGCTGGATGCAGATTTGCCCTGAGTTTTGCATTGGGAGGAATCTGAGTTTGCTCCAAACAAGCGGCAACTGAGGGCCACCCTCGTGGCTTGCGAGACTCGTCCAGCGCTCTGGGGGAAGGCCTCTTTCTCGGGGCTGAATATTAAAACCTGGCGCTGGCTGGTGGCTTCCGATTTGTGATCCTGGGGCAGGCGACGGGGTTGAGGGGTTTCAGCAACTGCTGTGCGTGTTGAGAAATGGGGGTAGCTGTGGAAGGACTGGGTGCCGCTGAGGTGGTTGGAAGCCAGGCCATAGGACACTGTGATGAGCCTCAGGGGCCTTCGCTCTTCCGTGATGCGAGGAGCTGCCGACTTTTGAACGGGCTCCTGGACTTTCAGTAAGTCTGAGTTCGGTTCAGGGAGGAGGAATTTAATGACTGTTGCCTGAAGCTTTTCCTGCTGATTTCTAGTAACCAAATCCTTGCTGAGCAGACAGGAGCAAGCCCAGCTGGTGTTTCCTTATCTTTCCCTGTCTGCTTTTATTTTACTTCATTTCTACCCTGCTTTCCTCCCCAGCAGGGACCAGAATTAGCTGATGTTGTTCTCTGCTCCTCCATTTTATCCTCACAACAACCCTGTGAGGTAGGTTAGGCAGAGTGTGTGTGACTGGCCCAAGGCCACTCAGCAAGTTTCATCACAGAGTGAGGATTTGAACTCGGGTTTCCTAGTCTGGCCTTATTTTGGGGTCCTTTTTTTTTTTTTTGCATTTGTGTGTGTGCCCGTGTCTGGAAGTCATGGCGACCTCTGGCGGCTCCTACTGGGGCACAGAGGATGTTCAGAGAAGTGGCTTGTTGATATTCTCCTGGTATTCTCTGGAGGCCTCCCAGCCAAATATTTGCCAGGGTTGGCCCTGCTTAGCTTCCGAGATCTGACGAGATCGGCCTTGCCTGGGCTATCCAGGTCAGGGCTCCTAGTCTGGCCTTCTAACCACTACACCACCCTGGCTCTCCAGGGAACGTGTTTGACTGCCTGTATCTGTGTATTTCAAACATGTTTACAATGCTTTCGAGTCCGCTTCTGTCCACGATAAAGCAGAGGAATGTATCTGTGAACAATAAACGCAGACTGACAGACCATTACAATCAGCCGTTAAAGTAGCGCAGCGGGAGAAGCAATGATGGACAAAGTGTAATGACTGAATAAATCTGAACAGGGAGGGACGTAGCTGGAGAGAAAGACCCTCCCACACAAAACAAAATGTCTGGGAGAGAAGAGCTGTTTTTGTCTTGCTACTTGGGCACCAAAAGTTTTAAGGGCCGGGGGAACATCTGTTGACTGACCTCAGATGTCTGTTCTGCACTGGCATGAATTGGGGGCGCCGGGCTGCTAAAAATCTCACATTTCCTCTTGTCGACCAAGTTGGGGAGACAGCAGGACGTGAGAAAAGGGCACATTGTTCCAGGGGCAGGTAGAAAGGGGACAGAAATCAAGCATCTGTTGTGTTATGGAAACTGCAGATGCCATCTGAGGCACTAGTAACTTTATTGACCAGAACCCTCTGGAGACATCCAGGGTAAAATTTGGACGGGAATCCTTAATGTGGTGCCTGTGGACACCAAGGCACATGCCAACGCTTTTCATGGTGCCCCCAAGTGCTTTTAGAAGGTGGGCGGAGCTAGTTGAGGCATTTGCCCAGCAAGGCTTCTGATTGGGTATGTAGATTAAAAGGTGTCCTGTTAAACAGAAGTTCCACCGGAAAGGTTGAAGAGATACTACTAGGGCCAATTTCCCACAAGCCGCTGCTCTGTGCTTGCTCTTCCCTTTGCCCCGATGGTGCATGTCAATTTCACACTAAGTGCTGCAGGGCCGCATTTTGCCCCGCAGCTTCCCCGATTTCCCCCATGTCTACTCAATCCTGTTTTTTGAAGATTGAGTAGACGCGGGGAAATCGGCGAAGCTGCAGGGCAAAATGCGGCTGCATAGCACATGGTGTGAAATTGACACGTACCATCCGGGCCAAGGGAAGAGCGAGTGCAGAGCAGAGGCTTGTGGGAAATCGGCCTTAAGAGTTCTGTATAACCTCAGCCTCTGACATCTTGTGCTCCACTCCATTAGCTGTGACAGCCTTTTTGTGACGGTGCCTACCACCCCGTGTCAGAATCCCAGAGGTGCCTGCAGGATCAAAAACTTGGGGACCCCTAACCTAGAAGGGAAGCCGTGGAAGTAGTGACGGACTTCAACTTTCCTGAGATCCAAGATCACTGCAGATGGTGACTGCAGCCATGAAATTAAAAGATGCCTGCTCCTTGGGTGGAAAGCGATGGCAAACCTAGACAGCATAATAAAAAGTAGGGACATCACCCTGCCAACAAAAGTCCGAACGGTCAAAGCAATGGTATTCCCAGTAGTAATGTATGGCTGCGAGAGTTGGATCATAAGGAAGGCCGAGCGTCGAAGAAGAGATGCTTTCGAATTATGGTGCTGGAGAAGACTGTTGAGAGTCCCTTGGACTGCAAGGAGATTGAATCAGTCAATCCTAAAAGAAATCAACCCTGACTGTTCACTGGAAGGCCGGATACTGAAGCGAGCTCAAATACTTTGGCCACCCAATTAGAAGGGAGTCACTCACTGGAGAAGACCCTGATGCTGAGAAAGATTGAAGGTCAAAGAAGAAGGGGACGGCAAAGGATGAGATGGTCCGACAGCGTTGCCGATGCAATGAACATGAAATTGAGCAAATTCCAGAGGATGGTGGAAGACAGGAAGGCCTGGCATGATGTGATCCATGGGGTCACGAAGAGTTGGACTCGACTGTGCGACCGAACAACAACAACTTTGATTGGTACAGCTGACCACAAAACAGTGATTTTATTCCTGACTTCCTTTGAGGCCTGCCTTGGGAGTTCCCAGCATGGTGCCCCGGGGGCAGAAGGGTGCCCACCATCACCATTTCCAAGAGCTTTTAGAATGTGGGCAGGGCCAGATAAAGCTTTTGCCCACCAGGGCTTCTGAATGGCTGTGCGGATTAAAAGGCATCTTGTTAAACAGAGCTTCCTCCTGAAATGTTGAAGAGTTGCTGGTAGCATTATACGTCGCCCTGCTCCGTGACATTTCGTGGTTGGCTCCACCTCCTGGGTCAGCCATTTTGTTGTGGCGCCCACTGCCCCGTGTCAGAATTCCCAAGGGGCTTGTAGGCTCTAAAAGACTGAGGACCTGTGGCCTGGCTCCTCCTGTGTCCCTTGAGGTGCAAAATGCAGCATCAGCTGCTGCCTGAAAGCTGCCTGCTCTTTGCTAACTCATGTCTCCGCAAATGCCGTAAAGCTGCTTGAATTCAATAGAGGTGGCCTGAGATGTGTTCTGGGCACAGGCCTGAGACGTGCAGTAAAACACATCCTAACTTTTTTCTTTTACAACTGACTCTTCCTGTGCCTTCAATAGCAGCTTAATGCAGATGTTTTAGCGGGCAAAACTGTTCTTGGCATGGAGATAATTGGTGGGGGGAAACAAAATCAGTCGCCATCCGCCCCCCTCTTCTGCCAACACCACATTGCCAGGCAAATTCCCCCCTTTTTGCTCTTTCTTTTAACACAAACTCTCAGCGGTTGCCGTTGACAAAATACCCTGATGAGGAGGCGCTCCAAAGGGTGGGCAATCATGCTGCCATTGTGCACAGCGGTGGGCAGATCCAAAGGCGCAAGGGATCGGGAGTGTGCCGGGTGTCCCGACAATGACGGTCTTGGCGGCTGTGAATTTTCCGGCCGTGGAAAAATGAAGGCCCAAATTTGCAATAAGCTACTCATTGTTAGTTAAGCGAAAAGCGCAGGCTGGAATGTAAAGCGGGGGCACGGCCCCAATTCAATGCTCATCACAGCAATCTGTTCGCTTTTGATTATGTCACTGAATACCACTCGCCGACTCTTTGTTCTCTTCTCAAAGCCATCCGAAGGAGAAGATTAGGAAAGGTTGCCTGGTGTGGGATAGTGGACAGCGTGATGTAGTAGGCCCAGCAGGAGAGCAGTGTTTGAATCTCCCCCCCGCTATTCCATGAAGCTTTCTGGAAGACCTTGGGCTAGGCTGAGAGTGGCGGCCCACCTCACAGGGCTGTTGTAAGAACAAAGTAGAGGCGGAGGAGATCACGTATGCTGCCCTGAGCCAGTTTGGTGTAGTGGTTTGGAGCGCAGACTCTAATCTGGGAGAACCAGGTTTGATTCCCTGCTCCTCCACATGTAGCTGCTGGTGTGACCTTGGGCAAGCCACAGTTCTCTCAGAGCTGTTCTCTCAAGAGCGGTTCTCAAGAGAGCTCTCTCAGCCCCACCGACCTCACAGGGTATCTGCTGTGGGGAGGGGAAGGGAAAGGAGATTGTAAGCTGCTCTGAGGCTCCTTGGGGTAATGATGGGCGGGGTATAAATCCAGTCTCCTCTTCTTCTTGGAGGAAGGGTGGGCTTGAAATGTGGTAACTAAATGTGATTAGTTAAAGAGCAGAAGAGATTCAGTGCCTAGGATCTCCAGTTAGAAGGATCAGGCAAGATTGATGATGTGAAAGACATCACCTCTGCCTGAGAACCTGGAGAGCTGCTGCCAGCCAGAGTAGACATCACTAACTATAATAAACCAGGGGTTCAACTCAGAAGGCAGCTTCATGAGATATTAGATGGAACTGACATTCACTATCATGGCTTAGTTAACATACGGGGAGAGAGTTATGCCCCCCCATGAAATATGCTTGCAGTTCTGCAGTTTGCAGTTATGCACTTTTCTAAAACCTTTTCCTGAAGCAATCAAAATAGGTTTGCCAGGTCCCCTTGTCGCTCTAGTGGGGGGATTTGGGGGACATTCTGGATGTGATGATGTCACCCAGAAGTGATATCATCACTCCAAGGATGTCGCATGGGGACACTTTGGTGTGAGGGCAAAACTCTATGCTAAAACCAGCTTAAAACCATAGAGTTTTGACCTCAAACCAGAGCATCCCCACACAACATCCCTGGCATGATGATGTCACTTCTGGGTGATGTCATCATGTCAGAGAAGTCACATGGGGATGTGGCTGTTTGGGGGTGGGGTTTTCCCCACCAGCCAGCTGGCTGGCAGTGGCCAGAAGCTCCAAAAACCGGGCAACCCCTGCCCTAACCTGGGGACTGGCGAGCCTATGCCTTGTGAGCTTGTATGTTCACTAGCACCACTAGGGAGCATTGTGCAATGAAACCAGGAAAATTGACAGGGAAATAAAAGTTTCTCTTTTTACCACAATGTGACACCCAGACTGTCTCTTAGTCGCACAGCAAAGAATGCAGCGGCCTTCCAGTGTGGTTGCCTTCTAAGCAACTGCTGTTTTAAGGTATGAGGTAAAGGTTCCCTTGCTCGAAAGCCAGTCGAATCTGACTCTAGGGTTGCGGTGCTCATCTCCGTTTCCAAGCCGAAGAGCCAGCGCTGTCCGAAGACGTTTCCGTGGTCATGTGGCCGGCATGACTAAACACCAAGGCGCACGGAACGCTGTTACCTTCCCACCGAAGTGGTACCTATTTACTTGCAATTTCTTGCTTTCAGACTGCTAGGTTGGCAGGAGCTGGAACTAGAGACGGGTGCTCACTCCGTCATGCGGCACTCTCGGGTCTTGAACTGCTGAACTACTGACCTTCCACAGCCTGCAGTTCAGCGTCTGAACCACTTGAGCCACCGCAGCTCAAGGTATACTGCCTCTGAAATACAGGTTCCATTTAGCCATCACAGCTAATAAATCAATGGCTTTCCCTCTCTGAATGCATCCCTTCCACTACTGAATGCATATTAAATGAACTGTCTACCTTTGGGAACCGTTTGGCCAGTTTGGTGCGATTTCGGAGAAAGCACTGTGCATTACAGATGCTTGGGGGGGACGCACTCTTGTGTTATGCGCGGGCTCAGCCTGGCCTGTCTAGCCCCATCATAGCCTTTAATGTTTAGTAGTTTATTAAAATGTGCAGTTTCAGCCCAGCCCATCCCCCCCAAAGGGCTGTGTGTGTTATTCTGGAGTGTGCCGAACAACCTGGTCCAAGCCACAACATCACACGCCACAACACCACAAGTCACAACATTGGAGAAATTGCCAGGGCTTTACTCAGGCATGTATGTTTGGGATTGGGATGCTGTCTGACCTAATCATTGCGTGGTTTGATTTTAAAACATGACTTTTTTTTCTTTTACGGCCTTAGTGAGTAAGGTCAGCCAGTGGCCTTCTTTTGAAAGTTAGTTTGGCGTACATGTGAAAGCATGGCCAGACAGGCCTCTCTCTGGGGATGTTCCAATTCGTTCTGTGTAAGTGCTGATATCTGTACAAGGAGCAACTGGCGCAGCCCTCCGGAGGAAGTAAGCCCTGGCCTTACGGGAGTTCAGGGACCATTAATGACTGTTAAGTGGGAGATCCAGCCAGCTGCTCAAGTTTGCACCATGCTCATGGCGAAAACTGCAAAAATTACTAGTCCTCAGTAAGAAATTACTGGCTTGCCTGCTAATGCATGCTATGATAAAGGGGAGACTTCTCTTTTGTTTCTCTAAAGAACTCATTTATAGGGTTTTTTTTGGGGGGAGGGGATCAGTTTTTAGCTTTTAATGGCTGGTTTTGTGCATCTGGTTATACTGTGTGGCCTAAACCTTATACACTATATGTCACATACATAATTTGTCACAGGGCCTGGTTTGAGAGCATATGAGGTCAGCCTCCTAAAAAGAAACATGTTTTTGGTTCAAAGCTGAGTGGCTAAGAGTTCGTTGTAACAAAATGATAACATCTAGGGGTGTAAATGGTCAAGAGTAAATGGATAGTTAAGCCTGGTATGGTGGCAAGGCACGGGGTTTTCATAATATGTTATATTGTGCTTAGGTCACTGTTTCCCAAGTGATGGCAGGTCAGTTTTTCCCAAGTGACGGCACTTAAGTCAGTGTTTCCCAAATGATGGCAGATAGGTCAGTGTTTCCTAAGTGACGGCACTTAAGTCAGTGTTTCCCAAATGATGGCACTTAAGTCAGTGTTTCCCAAATGATGGCAGTTAGGTCAGTGTTTCTCAAGTGATGGCAGTTAGGTCAGTGTTTCCCAAATGATGGTAGTTAGGTCAGTGTTTCCCAAATGATGGTAGTTAGGTCAGTTTTTCCCAAGTGATGGCACTTAAGTCAGTGTTTCCCAAATGATGGCAGTTAGGTCAGTGTTTCCCAAGTGATGGCACTTAAGTCAGTGTTTCCCAAATGATGGCAGTTAGGTCAGTGTTTCCCAAATGATGGCACTTAAGTCAGTGTTTTTCAAATGGTGGCAGTTAGCTCAGCATCTCCCTATTTATTTATTTAGAGGAAAATGATGTTAGCTACTTATTTATTTAGATATTTATACACACTTTTCTCCCCAAATGAGGACCCAGTGGGGCTTATATCTTTCCTTCTCCATTTTGTCCCCACAACAACAATCCTGTGATGTAGGATAGGCTGAATGACTGGCCTCAAGTCACCCAGCAGGCTTCCATGGCAGACTGGGGATTTGAACCTGCATATCCCAGATCTTAGTCTGTCATTCTAACTACTACATGACAGGGGTAATATGATATTCAAAGAGGGTTTTTAAAAAGTAATAATACCCAAAGTGTGACAGCAGTAATAACTGATTAATAAATAAGTAAAAAGTATTACTGAAAGTAAGTCTCCAGCAAACAAACAAACACAGCAGTAACAACAAAATGTAATAAAAAGCCAGCAGAAATGATAGAAACTGAAACCATTGGATTAAAACAACCACTAAAGATCAGAGAGCCTTCAATGAAAATCCTAGTTGAAGTCCGTCAGCATCTATTAAAATCGGTCAGCACCTAAAACGTATCATTCAAACCAAAGAGATTAAAAGGAAAGGCTTAACGTGTCTTCTGAAAGACAGGAGAGAAGATGATGTCAGGTGGGTGTCCACGAGAGGAAATCCCATAAAGCTGAAGTGACTGCAGACAAGTTATGTCTAAGGGATACCTTTATTCCAAAAAAGGAGATATGTGTCATCATTGCACCTCAAAGGGTTCAGTTTTAGAGCAAGGAAGAAAAAAAACTGCCTATTTTCATAGGAACTTACCCCTTGGATATCTGCTTGAGCTGTGCACCTGGAAGTACCTCCTCTTGCAAGAAGGCAAGAACAAAGACAGTTGCAGGGATGCAACAGGGAACCTCCTCCAAGGGTGGCCAATTATGCCTCAGAAGTAATCTGATAATTTGATTACACCTGATGCAGAATCACAGCGCTATGTCTTTCTACCTGATGCGGCAGATCAGAAGGAAGGCAGCATGTACAGAGACAGTAATCATGCAGAGATGCAGCGGGGCAGCCTCCTCTCTGTATGGATACTGTCCATAGGAACCTTTAAGGAGTGATTGAATGTATTCCTTGTGGCACTTGGCATACCCTTAGGACCAGTTGGAGAGCCACAGCATTAGAGGATAGAATTGAGGTCTAGCACAGAGACGTCTCTATGAAATATTTGCCTTGGAACATTAATTTTGTGCTTTCCTTCATGCTTTTAGGTCCGGGTGATGTTGGAGCTCTGCAACGGCACCAAAGGAGTATGTTTGACAGGTAGGTTGGCAAAAAGGGGGCCTGTGAACTGAGGGACGTACTTTGCCCCACTGACACTACTGTAGCAAGTGGTGTTAAGTGGCCAAGGTTTAGAAAATTTTAACCAGTTCTGTTGGGTAAATATCCTTGGGGGGTATCACTGCCCCTTAGATCTCAAACCAACAAGACTATCATCATGTGTCCTTGGCCCATCCCTAAATTGCAAATTGCCACCTCAGTTTGCCTTAGGAGCATGCAGGGAAGGGGTTTAACCCTTCGACCTCCCATCGGCTGGTAGCACTGTTCTACTTCAGCAGTGTTTACATTTTGCTGAGCTGTATTGCATGTTCTGTGAGGCAACATGCAGAGAGCTGGATCAGGGGCACTAGATAACCTGAGCAGAATAGTTATTGGGTGGCATAGGGCAGTGTCTGTGGAAAGGCACATGTACCAAGACTCTCAGAACAATTGTTTTCGCTCCAATGAGACTCCCTTGCAGAACCTGTACTCTGTCCAAGAGCAGCCCGCTGAAATATAAGCTGCCTCTGATCTGGGGACTGAATGTGGTTCGTTTGCTTGCTTTTAAAGGTTAGTTTTCAACAAGCAGAGTTTTTTTCAAACGGACTTAACACTATTTGGTTCCCCCCTCCATGCAGTATTATCCTGTGTAGGTTCTGTAGTTTTCTGTACGAGTGAAGCAGAAAATACATTTTCTGTACAGTTAAACCTACTGTTGATGGCTCCTTCCTTAAATTATAATCACTACGATTTCTTGGTTGGTAGCTATGAAGTTAACCAGGTTGGAAATGCATTACGGTATGCTGAGATGCTCGAAGGCTGGGGTCTCCAGTGTGGTGCCATGATGCCCACGGGCACCATGCTGGGAACCCCAGCATTAGAGCATGTCTGCATACTGAAATGTACCAATGCCTTACTTGGTGCCCACTGAGTGTTTCCAGAGAGTAGGTGGAACCACTTCTGATTGGCCATTGGACATCTGATTGGCTGTGCCGACTAAAATAATGTCGTTTCCGCAGCAGCAGCCACCACAGTGTTGGTGTTATTCTCTGTGTCATTCCTCTTTCCAAAGGTATTTTTAAAATTGCCTCTCTGTCTTCCGGCACTTGGACTTCTCACGTGCCTCTGTGTGGCTTCACCTCCAGAGGCAGCCATTTTGTGCTTGTACCCGCCACCCTGTTACAGAACTCTAAAGGTCGCCACAGGCTCGGAAAGGCCGTGGCCCCCCTCTCTAAAGCTTACGAGTACGTTAAAGTTAGGCATTCCTTTTCAAAATGTTTTGGTCTCCCGGTCAGTATTTGGCTGGCACAGTATTACCAATCACGATCTCCGATTCAGCTGGCGCAGCCCTTACAGACAAGAATTTTCTTCTCAGTTGTAGTATCCAGTCATGCCTGCTATTTATTTTCTGTTCTTTGTTTGGTTTTGTTCTAGGGCCCCCAGGATTACCAGGTAATTTGCCTTTTTTTCCTTATAGATCCAGTTGGTCGGCTGTGTTGGTCTGTAGCAGTAGAACAAATTTCGAATCCAGGGGCACCTTTAAGACCAACAAAGCTCATACCTTGAATAAATCTTTGTTGGTCTTAAAGGTGCCACTGGACTCTAAATTTGCTCTTTTGTTTCTTATGTTACTGTCAAACCATTGGCGTAGCTAAGAGTTCTCTTGAACGGTGGCATGATGGAGTGGGTATTGGAGTGAGTTGGTAGTGCTGGTGTTAGACTAGGGTTGCTAGCCCGACATCAGTGAAAGCTGGGAGGTTTTTGGGGTGGTGCCTGGGGAGAGTGGCATTCCAGAGAAACATAGTCTCACTTTCCAGGTTATGTTCTAGGAATTTCCGTAATCTCTATGGTCTTTACCATAGAGATTGGGGAAATTCTGAGAAATTCACAATTGATACCAACTCCTCCATTTTTCTTCTGCAGCTCGAATTGTTGAGGGCAGATGAAAAACCCACCTTTTCTTCTTTTCTAAAGGTGATGAATGGGTGTGTTCTTCTTTGAAAACTGAATCTTTTCTAAACAACCTCTGGAAAAAGTTGTCAGCAAATGTCCTTGCACAGTGTTGTATTCAGTGTCTTAATATAGTTTTTTTAACCACCAGTATTACGGAACCATCCAAAACTGCCAACTCCCACCCAAAGCCCTTTGAAAGCAAACTGAATAGCTCTTCTTTTAATTTCTACCGCAGACGGTGTCCTTTTCCTCCATAAGGCGTCAATTAAAACCCCAGATATTATGAAACTCTTAGGATGCAATTACTGTATTGGCACGGCTTTAGAAGCAGCTCTTCCTTTCACTGCTGCTTGCTTCATAGCTTTCAGTGCTCCTTTCCTGCCTTTCGGTCCTGTACGGGGATTCATACGTTTAACGATCACATCAAACACTCCCCCTCCCAGTTCTGTACGGTTCTGCAGAATCCGTAGAGATCACAGATGCGTGGTGGTGGTGGTGAGCAGTATTCCTTCTAAGATGAATTAGTGTGAGCTAGCTCACATTTTTTTAGCCCCTGGCTCACACATTTTTGTCTTAGCTCGGGAAGGATGACTCCAGAGCAAACTAATTTATGCAGTAGCCAAATCACCTGCTCACAACTTTAATGCCAGTAGCTCACAAAGTAGAATTTTTGCTCACAAGACTCCACAGCTTAGAGGGAGCTTTGGTGGAGAGGTCAATGTAGGTGAAGGGAGGGGGAGGGGAGGGTCATCCCCCCCCAGGTCTACTCTGGGGGTTTTGCTCGTCAGAGTTTGCTGTCTTAAAGTGAAGATGTTGGAATGCATGTCCAGCAGTCAGAAAAAAAGTTGATCTGGAAATGGGGTGGAGCTGGGGGGATCTGGTAATCTCTAATGAAGATGCTCCTTGTGGAAACATAGAACATAGAGCTGGAAGGTACCTCAGAGGTAATCAAGCCCAACCCCCTGCACAATGCAGGGAATTCACAGCTACCCTCCCCCCACTTCCCCAGTGACTCCTACTCTATGACCAGAGGAAGGCAAACACCTCCAACATCCCGAGGCCAATCTGGCCTGGAGGGAGATTCCTTCCTGAAATTCCCAAAGTGTTGGTTGACATTACCCCGGGGCATATAAGAAAGGGTCACAAGAGCGGAGCACTGGCTCATCTCCTCCTCCTGCCCTCCCTCTCATGAACTGCCTAAGTTCACAGAATCAGCATTGCTGTCAGATGGCCATCTAGCCTCTTTTTGAAAACCTCTGGAGAAGGAGAGCTCACCCACTCCTCCCGAGGAAGCTGATTCTGCTAACTGTCAAGCAGTTCTTCCTGATGTTTAGCCGAAAACTCTTCGGATTTAATTTCAACACACTGGCTGTGGTCCGACCTTCTGGGGCAACAGAAAACAACTCTGCTCCATCCTCTACATGACAGCCCTTCAAATACCTGAAGATGATTATCATATCTCCTCCACCTCCTCCTCTGTTGCTTTAGGTAAATCAAGGAAATGCTGCAGGAAAAACTGCGCACTGTTAACGCCACATGTCCTCTGAGCATGAAACCAATTCATTAGTGAACACATGAAATTACATCCTTATTCAAGGCTTGCTTAGTCCTTTCTGGTTCACCTGCTGACAACCAAGCAGGGAACCCTGTTTCGATCACGGGAAAGTTGGTTCCTTTCCCTTTTAGGCTGTCAGAGGATCACACCTAAATGTGTGCACAGGCTAGTGAAATTTTTCATTTCATTCTTTCCAGTTAGGGTTGCCAGGTCTGGGTTGGAAAAGTCCTGGAGATTTTTTTTTGGGGGGTGGAACCTTGGGGAGGAGAGGGGTTGGAGAGGGGAGGGGCTTCAGCAGGGCATAATGCCATAGAGTCCACCGTCCCGGGGAACTGATCTCTGTTGTCTGGTGAACAGTTAGAATTCTGGGAGATCTGCCTGGAAGTTGGCAACTTGATTTGCAATAGGGAAGCCCATTCCTCTGTTAGCTTTTGATAGGGTGGGGGGATAACGTTTGTTTCCCCCGGCTCTCTTGGATTATCCTGCAGGCAGGACAAAAGCAGGCTGTCCGTGAATACATTTATGAGTGTGCATTGCATAGACCTCCTCCAGACGTGGCATTTAATGAACTTCCTCTTTCTTGGAAAAGGTTCACATTTCACCCACTTGCGTTTCCCTAGCACATTCAAGCGTGTGAGTAAATTGTGCTTGGAATATGTCACTGGGACAGATGTTAGGACTGTGAAACTTTTCTGCCTCTCCTCGAAGGATATTGGATTGGATCCCAACCGGATCCAACTGCAGTCCTTGTGAGACCAGACTCATGCCATCCTACTCCTGTCTGCTTGACCAGTGACGCTCTGGGGCAGTGATGCTCTGTATTCTTGGTACATGGGGGCGGTCAACAGTGGGAGGGCTTCCGGAGTTTGGCCCTGCTGGTGGACTTCCTGATGGCACCCGGTTTTTGGCCACTGTGAGACACAGAGTGTTGGACTGGATGGGTCATTGGCCTGATCCAACTTGGCTTCTCTTATGTTCTTATGTTATGTTCTTAATGATGGTTAAGCTGTAACACAGCATCCTTCATTATTGGTTGTTCAGTAGATTTTTGTTCCACCTGTCCCCAAGGAGCTCAAAATGGCCCTGTTCTTCCCTCCTCTGTTTTTTTTCCATGCAACGGCCCTGTGAGGTAGGTTTGGTTAAGCGAGAACGGCCCAAGATCACCCCACAAGGTGGGTGGCAGAATGGAAAGGTCTGAATATGGATCCTCCCAAAGCTGAGCTTGGAACTCTGACCTCCACCCCACACTGGGTGTCATAAACCATTGGTGGTTTCCTGGCAAGCAGTGCAGAGCTGGGAATGGATTGTGGCACCAGCTTTGACCGAGGGCGTCGGATCAAAGCTCCTTCTAGTTCAGCATCTTGTTTACAAGGAGGGGCCTGGGACACCCACCCAGAACCCATGAAAGCACCCGCCTTCTCCTGTTGGTAGCTTCTTCCATGGAGCCCTCTGAACAGGAGGCTTCCAATTTCAGTACTCTAGCTGATAGCTGCTGATAGATTTCTCCTTCATGAATGTTTCTACTCCCCCTTTAAAGCCACCTAAACCAATTTACCATCCTGTCTATTGTGGGGAGGGGAAGGGAAAGGAGATTGTCAGCCGCTCTGAGGCTCCTTTGGGTAGTGAAGGGTGGGCTATAAATCCAATCTCTTCCTCCTCTTCTTCTTCTTCATCATCATCATATGCTAGAAGAAGAAGAAGAGTTGGTTTTATATCCCGCTTTTCACTACCCAAAGGAGTCTCAGAATCACCTTTCCTCCCTCCCCACAACAGACACCCTGTGAGGTGGGTGGGGCTGAGAGAGCTCTGAGAGATCAGCTCTTGAGAGAACAGCTCTGGGAGAACTGTCAGAGCTGTTCTCTCAAGAGCTGATCTCTCAGAGCTCTCTCAGCCCCACCCATCTCACAGGGTGTCTGTTGTGGGGAGGAGGGGAAAGGTGATTCTGAGACTCCTTTGGGTAGTGCATAACTAGAGATATAACACAGCAACAGCTAGATAAAAATATACATCAGCATATTAATAGTGTAATCCGCAGTCCTGTTCCCTGTATTTATACATCTTCCTGAATTGTTCTGTTACAATGCAGCCCTGTTACCTTTATAAGAATGGCCTTCTGAACAGTTCTGTTTTACGTAGTTTGCAGAAAATGCAAAGTGTGGGAGTCTTCCAGATCTCCTCAGGCTGGCCATGCCATAGTGTGAGGGCTAACTACAGAGAATGCATGTATACAGGCAACTGTCGGTCTTGCCTATTTACAGCATTGCCTAAGCTACTCCATAATAACAAGGCATTAGTCCTTTGGGACCAATTTTAAATTGAAATATTCTGGCTTGGTTAGTTTGTGTGTGGCTGATTTTCATGACTTTGGGGATCCCATGTTGACTTCCATTGACTCTCAAACTGGGCTAGTGAATGCTGAAGCTTGTGTTTAGTGTAGGATTCCCTGTTCTCTGGGGTGGAACTCTTAGATTGTTAGAGTCACTGGTATGGTACAGCCAGGAATCTCTACACGTAGCAGAGTGCGCAAGGCTTACACGCAGCAGCAGCAGCTGCTCCGTACTGTGTGTGCTAGCAAAGTTACAGAGTTAGATGGAGCCACTTGTCAGTTTCAAAATAAGAAGAATCCTTTGTTCAAGGGACTACATTCTAGATAGTGCAGGTTGAGAGATAGGGACAAAATCTAATCTGACTAGCTAGATGGATGCGGATGGAGAATGTGTGGCCTGCATCTGTAGTGGCGAAGATGGAGAGCGTGTGCTCCTTCTTTGTGTGTGTGAGAGAGAAGGTGTCAAACCAGAAGGAAGTCTCATCTGTAAGAATAGCATTCTACTTCAAAGGGATAGTATCAGATAGTGGGAAGGAAAGGATGCTCTGTGTGTATCCTGACCTCTCTGTGGTGCTGTCTCTGAAGGCTGAGGCAGGAGACAGCGTGTGCTCCTCCACTTCCCACACAGATTTCACATTTTGTTGATTTCATTAGGTCCTCCTGGTCTTGATGGAATGCCTGGTTTCAATGGATCTGATGGAATTCCTGGTATCCCCGGGCAAAATGGAGAACCCGGAAGGCGAGGGAAACCAGGTATGTTTCCATGTGGACAATATTTTCTCCATTATCTCCCTTCCCTCTTCTTCCAGGTCCTTGAAGTTGACTCAAAACTCCAGCAAAATCATGTAGTATGTATAGTCCTCCTTTGTACCACTTCAGACGGCATGCAGAGGATGGCTTGTTGGACTGGTCCCCCCAGTCACGATCTCCCTTCACATGAGAAGCTGCCATTTTAGGGAAATTAATAACTGTTAGAACTGGGACACAGATTTTAATATTGTTAGAGCTGGGCCACCAGACGTCTGTTTTATTTTGCTGCGACAAACTAACACAATGACCCCCCCCCCCGCTGGAGTCAAAGGTGTTGTAGGCATTAAAATCTCTGCCTGAGTCTTGGAAGACAGTTATATTCTTTCCAGGTGAGGGGGAGCCAGTGGGCTTAAGGCCCCTCTTTTCCCAGGGATATATATTCTTGAGTCCGTAGTTGTAATAGTATGCTGATCAATGGCAGTGGCTGATATGAAACATCTAGCAAAGGAGGTGTAAATCAGGGATTAATCTGCTGGGGCTTCCTCTGAGCCAGGGTTTTCAATATCAGAAGTCTGCAAATAAGACCCGAAATTTATTCCTAATACCAGGACTCTTAAAAAACATGAAGTGCCAGAATATATGAAGTACCAGTGGACTTGAGTGCCTCTAAATACATGCAATGTGACTCTTCTTCATTGACGAGCATATGATGAGCTTTAATAAATCCCTGGATCTTTTTTTGTTTGTTTGGAAACCAGCTTTAAAAAAAGCCTGACGAAACATGACAGCAGATGTGAAAATTGATGTGTATTTCCGATGGAGATCTGCTCGCAAGGGCCTAGATTTCTGCAACGTCCTGGATTATCTAAGCACTTCTTCCAAATGTGTTTTCTAAGTCATGCCTTTTTTTAACCAGGACCAAAAGGTGACCCTGGAGAGGAAGGAGAAAAAGGAGATCCGGGTGAAATTGGTTTACCTGGGAAAAACGGGACACCGGGAGAAAAAGGGTCAAGAGGGGCCAAGGGGGATAAAGGAGAAGCGAGCAACGATGTAATCGCAGAAGGTGAGAGGAGATGCGCTTCGAAAAAGACGGGCCGAGGAACTCCCCTGGAGTGTTATGCAGGAAGTTTCCTGGGGCCATTCATCTTTTTGCCAGCATTCAAATCCTCGTGTTTAACGATGCACTTGAATTTGCTCATTTCCTCCTTGGAAGGGCTGAGGTTACGTTTCAAAGCCCTTCCTTGTGTCTGTTAAGGGACAGCATGAGGACTTTTGCATCTGATCTGCAGTAGGAGCTTTGTACCTACTGGGGACCACAAAGTTGGGGAGAAGTCGTTTCAGCCTCCCCTCTTCACTGTCGTTCTCATGTCCTCAGACTACCCTGTGAAACTATTATTAATCCCATTGCAAAAATTTGGGATTTCGCGGTGGAACAAGTAGCAGCTCCACAGAGCCGTTTGTGGGTGTGACAATGGCTCAGTGCCATAAGAAAAGTGTTGGGTGGGCGAGTGTCTAGGAGGCACAAAACTCCCATTGCGTGTCTGATACATCTTCCCAAACAGGAGGAATTTGTAATGTGAAGCTTGGCCCTCAGTGACAGTGGGAAAGTCACAGTCAATCAACCCCCTAGCTCTAGAAGTGACACAGAAATTATAATACAGTTTGGCCTCTGTATTCAGGTCTTAGGACTGTTTCACTGCTGATTGTAGTGCTTGTCTCTCGCTCTCTTATCTTCTCTAGCTGGTATTGTGTTGAATCTTGACCGCAATTAAATTTTTAAATGGGGTATACGTGTCTTAAATAGCAGCGATGTGTGTATAATTGTGTATGTATAAGAGCTGCTTTTGCTAGAGAAAAGAAGCTTTCGGAGGGACCCACGTTGCCCTATTCAGTCTGGCTTTTTGTGCGGCCGCTTTGAAGTTTAGAAAAACAGCAACTGCTGTGGGAGAGGCGGTCATGGGTCACCCACACCTCAGCTGCAGCAGCCACAGATGTTTGAGCCAGTTCTTGGTTCAAGACAAGGCAGTGAAAGGAACTCTGCGGAAGCCACTCCGGTGGGTCCAAATCTGGCCGGAACCATGTGTGTTTTTCCTTCTTTGCTGGCCAGGGTCAGCCATAGGAAGGCTGGTTCTCTTTCCTTTTCTGTTCTTTTGGGGTTTCCGTACCCACACAGAACAATTTATGTACACTGCATGTTAAGAGCTGTACACGGGAATTGCATGATTTCCTCTAGCTAGTGGCCAGATGTTGGTAATGTGTGAAACAGGAATGACCTTACCTTCTGCTTTCGAGGTGGCTTCAGCATCTCTGGTGGTGCTGTGGCTCATGGGGAGGTGATCAGAAACTAAAGAACTTGCAGGACAAAATTTGGGTCCGGTGGCACCTTTAAGACCAACAAAGTTTTATCCCGTGTATCTGACTATATTTAAATTCAGATCAAAGCTGGAGGGTCATCCCTCCCCGATGGGTTATCTTGAAAGCATCTCAAGCTGGGAACAACTTTGCTGTGCTGGAAACACAAGAGCCTTGTTTGTCTTTTTAGGTCTGAAAGGTGAGCCAGGGCCTCCGGGACCCCCTGGCCTCCCAGGGCCTCCAGGGCCTCCAGGACCTCCAGGACCTCCGGGGCCTCCAGGGAAACGAAAAGCAAAAGCCCCAGTTCAGGAGAACGTGTTCAGTGCCCAGTGTGTAGGTGAGTGCATCTTAAGTTCACATTATTCTTATCCTCACCGCACATTGGAAACCCAAAGCTCCAGTTTGGCACATTGTGTTGTGTTACTTTGGTGGATGTGGCTTTTGTTTTTGGGTTCAGCTGTGGCCCAACATGGCAGCTAACTTTTTTCTCTGCTTCTGCTGATTTGCGTTCTTCCCTTGCAACCAGTGTTCCCTCTGATCTGAGTTAGTGTGAGCTAGCTCACAGTTTTCTAGCCTCTGGCTCACACATTTTTGTCTTGGCTCAGGACGGATGGCTCCAGAGAAAACTAATTTATGCAGTATCCAAATCGCTTGCTCACAACTTCAGTGCCAGTAGCTCAGAAAGTAGAGTTTTTGCTCACAAGACTCCACAGCTTAGAGGGAGCATTGGTTGCAACCAGCCTCCATCTTATGAAGACCAAATGGCAAATTACACGCAACGCAGGACTGCTGCCCAAAATGTTATCTCTGTGTCAGGTTCTTGCCAGTCATGTGTAATACAGTGTGGGCCATGGCATGGATTTGTCTATTCCCATTCTGCCTTGCTGTCTGGCTAATGGGCAGGAAAATGATGACATCGGGAAACAGGCCATGTGATTCTGTGTGTTATAGAAGAGGACTCAACACTAGAGTTTCATTTTAGGTGGCATCTCTGTTATCAAGTAAAAGGTGCCATGTCACCTACACTAAAGCTGTACCAAGTTCAACAGGGGTGTAGTGGCATTTTGTTCAGACCAGGCAAAATATTGCAAAATAGTTAACAAGGTTTTTTTTGCATCCTCCAGAACTCGTGATCCCTGAAAAAAATGCCTCTGTCTGGCAGAGAGGGTTTATGGTTGCGATTAAAAGCATTTTGTAGACCCTTAAAATGAGATTAGAGGATGTGTTTAGGAACTTGATTGCTTTGATGGAGCTGGGCACAAACAGGGTGTCAAGATACATGGGAACAGAGAAGCAATTTCTGCTGGAAATTAATATCCTTTGTTAATATAAGTATCACTTTCCCACCCCCTCACCCCGTTATCTGCTTTACAAGGGACCGGCCAGTTCTGTTTAGTGCAGAGGGAAATCAGGACTTCTCCATTCTTTTCGTGTATCTGAAAATCCATTTTGCATCGTCTAATCTAATTAAATTTGCAGCCACCACTTCGATTCCATTTGAAGCTTCTACAAACTGTAGAGGGATGGGGCTTCATCATCACACTGTGTAATATCTTTCTCTCCCTCTTTTCCTTCCCCTTGTGGATTTTTGTACTGAATTGACAAAGGGTTCTATGGAACTCAAAAGCTTGCTGCCTATTCAGTGACGGGGGATTATTAGGAAAGGTATTGAAAACAGATCAGCCAGTATCATAATGCCCCTGTATAAATCAATGGTGCAACCTCATCTGGAATACTGTGTGCAGTTCTGGTCACCACACCTTAAAAAGGATATTATAGCTTTGGAAAAAGTGCAGAGAAGGGCAACTAGAATGATAAAAGGGTTGGAACACCTTCCCTCTGAGGAAAGGTTAAAGCGCTTGGGGCTCTTTAGCTTGGAGAAACAACAGCTGAGGGATGACATGATCGAGGTTTATAAGATTATGCATGGGATAGAGCAGGTAGGGAAAGAAGTACTTTTCTCCCTTTCTCACAATACAAGAACTCATGGACACTCAATGAAGTTGCTGAGTGGTCGGGTTAGAACGGATAAAAGGAAGTACATCTTCACCCAAAGAGTGATTAACACATGGAATCCACTGCCACAGGATGTGGTGGCGGCTACAAGCATGGACGGCTTCAAGAGGGAATTAGATAAACATATGGAGCGGAGGTCCAGCAGTGGCTATTAGCCACAAGGTATAGATAGGGACTCTGGGGCAAAGGATGCTCTGTATTCTTGGTGCTGGAGGGGGCAACAGTGGGAGGGCTTCTAGTGTCCTGGCCCCACTGGTTGGCCTCCTGATGGCACCTGGTATTTTTGGCCAGTGTGTGACAGAGTGTTGGACTGGATGGGCCACTGACCTGATCCAACATTGGCTTCTCTTATGTTCTTATGATATTTTGGTTCATCTTCTGGACATGTTCTAGCATTGATGCTTACAAGATTTATGGAAGAAAAGAGCAAGTGTCCAGGAGCATCTTAGAGACTAACAACACTTGTGGCAGGGTAGGAGATTGCTTGAGTCCCTGCTCACTTCTTCAGATACAGCTAGAATGAGAGTCTGTCTGTCCTTATATCTTGAAGAGTGGAGTGATTTCTGATGCCCAATGACAATAGCAGGTGAATGACAATAGCAGATGTGATTGGATTAGGTGTGATATGCAGGGGAGTAGTAGGCATGGAGAAATCAGCATTGTTAATGAGACATACCATCTCAGGTTCCTACTTCTGCTCATCCTCTAGTGTGATTTATGCCATGACAGGTCAGCAATGTCCTTCCACCCTCTACATTGCACAAACAGGCCAGACCCTGCGACAAAGAATAAATGGACATAAGTCTGACATTAGAAACCACAACATTCAAAAAGCAGTGGGGGAACATTTTAATCTTCCAGGACATTCAGTTGCTGGCCTAAGAGTAGCAGTTCTCTTACAAAGGAATTTCAAAGGAAGGTTGGAAAGAGACACTGCTGAATTGCAACTGATAACAAAACTCAAGACAGTGCATCCTCCTGGACTGAATTGAGACCCAGGTTTCCTGTCTCATTACCAATTCTGATTTCTCCATGCCTACTATGCCTCTGCATATCATACCTAATCCAATCATGCCTGCTATTGTAGTTCACCTTCTATTGTCATTCGGCATCTGCAATCACTCCACAGTCCAAGATAGGACAGATGGACTCACATTCTTGCTGTATCAAAGAAGTGAGTAGTGACTCCCTGCCACAAATGTTGTTAGTCTTTAAGGTGCTCCTGGACTCTTTCTCTTTTCTGCTACTATAGACAGACCAACACGGCTACCCATCTTGACCTGTCTATAAGATTTATAGGTGCTGTTTGTTGGAGGAAGGAAACACATCTGGAAAGTTCAGTGCAGTCTTGGAGTATTTCACAGCTTGATCTGTATCTATCTGGTACATTTTTATCTCTCCCTTCTTCCAAAGACCTCAGAGCATACATGGTTCTCCTGCCCTCATTTTATCGTCACAACAATCCCGTGAGGTAGGTTAGACTGAGAGTGAGCAACTGGTCAAAGTTCACTGAGTAAGCTTCATGCTGGAGCTGGGATTTGAACCCAGGCCAGCTTGATTCTAGTCCATTACCGTAGCCACTATCCCACATCAGCTCTCCTGTTTGTAATTCTGTAAGAGTGACAGAAATGTGTTCCTTCAAAGGGGAAAAACAAACCGACGGCGTTCCCCTCTTGTGTTCTGTGCTGTTAATTTTCTCTCACTTTTATGGGTCTCTGTGGGAAACGGTGGAAGCGCCAGGGAAGTAAACAAGTTTAATGTTAGTTCTGCGTCGATGCTAGAAGAAGCAGGATAAAGAGAGGAAGCGATCCCTTTGGATGGGCCATCTGGAAATACCACCCAGGAATTTTAAGCCTTTTTGAAAAGGCTGTTACGTAAAGGCTTTCTTTTCTAAATTGTAATCATACCTTGGTGATCAAAACAAGAGAGGGAGGGGGGCACGGCGTAGCCCGATTTCGCCAGATCTCTGAAGCTAAGAAGGATTGTTACCGGGATGGGAGACCACCAGTGAAGGCTGCGCAGCAGGAGGCGGTTCCAAACTACCTCTGCTTCTGACTTGCTTTGAAGGCCCCTTGCTGGGGGTTACCATAAGTCAACTCGCAGTGGCCAGGAAGTGTGGGAATGGAGGGCCAGGGCAGGGCTGGCCAGCGAGGTCACATGGTACTGGGCACAGTGTGGGGACGCCACAGGGCTTGCTGGCGATGAGAGAGAGAGAGAAGGAAAGAGAGGCACGGAAAATAAAATAAAACTTGGAAAGTTGGGGGGCCTTGGTAGTAAGTGGGGGGCCGGGCCCCGAGAGACCCACCGGGCCCGCTTACATACAATCAAGGTACTGGTCATAGTAAATATTCAGGGGAGGGGAAGGAATGAGGCCCTGCATGCTCTGTGACATTGTTGACAGTAGAGACCACTATTCTGGCTCGGTGGGCCCAGCACAGGCTGTGGATGTCGAAGGCCCCAGGCTCAACCCCTGACATCTCCTTTTCTGAGCCTGACGCTCTTGAGAACAAACGGCCGTTAAATGTGATCGATACTGATGATCTATATGGACCAGTGACCTGACTTGATATGAGACGGGTTCCTAGATTTCCTGGCAAATCAGGGGAGCAATCTGTGCCCCCTGCTCTTAATTTTTAACCTCCTCACCCTAGTTGGTGTGCTCTCTCGGGAAACAACCGTAGTGTCTTTTGCTATTGAGTTTAGTAACCAGTGGTAGGGGGATTCTCTGTACATTCATAACGTGCTGAAATGATTTAGTTCATGCAAGTTCCCTGGTCTTGCCCTGCCCTGGATTCCCAGGCTTTTGTTGTTGTTGTTCAGTTGCACAGTCGAGTCCAACTCTTCGTGACCCCATGGACCACATCACGCCAGGCCCTCTTGTCTTCCGTCATGCTTTGGAGTTTGCTTAATTTCATGTTCGTTGCATCGATAACACTGTCTGACCATCTCATCCTTTGCCGTCCCCTTCTTCTTTGACCTAATCTTATTCGATCTCGTAAGGTAAGCAGGGTTGGCCCTGGTTAGTATTTGGATGGGAGAGCTCCAAGGAAGTCCAGGGTTCCTATGCAGAGGCAGGCAACGGCAAACCCCCTCTGAACCTCTTGCCTTGAAAACCCCATGAAGAAGAAGAAGAAGAGGAAGAGATAGCATTCATACCCCATCCTTCACTACCCGAAGGCATCTCAGAGCGGCTTACAATCTCCTTTCCCTTCCCTTCCCCACAACAGACACCCTGTGAGGTAGGTGGGGCTGAGAGAGCTCTCTCGAGGACTGGTCTTTCTAGAACAGCTCTGAGAGAACTTGTGACTGACCCAAGATCACACCAGCAGGTGCGTGTGGAGGAGTGGGGAATCAAACCCGGTTCTCCCAGATTAGAGTCCACACCCCTAACCACGACACCTAACTGGCTCTGAGGGGTTGCTGTAAGTCATCTGTGACTTGACGGCACTTTCCATCCCCATCCCCATCCCCATCTTCCTTCAGGCAGCTCACAGATCCAAGCCAACCTCCCATCCAGCAGTGGGCGGGGTGTGTGTGTGTGTGTGTGCCTAAAGCACGGCCACTCTCAGCTTCACACACCTCCCAGCTGTCCCCTTTCAGTTCACTGTCACCACTCTTCAAATCTTCATTCAATATGATTTACTTCTTGGACAAGCTCCCTTCAGTTGTGGGCCATGTTGCTTCTCGACGCCCTTCCCCACCCCCGAAATTTCTGGTCGCTGTTCGGCGCTCTTAAAGCGAAGCCTTCGAAGCGAAACACCAGAAGGAACGGCTGCGCTGTTCTCTGAACTGTCTCACCTTTTCGTTCGGAGAAGATGGATGCCGTGGCGAGTCGAGTAATGAGCCTGTGAAGTGGGAACGTGGCCCTCTTCCAGTGTTCGGAACAGAACATGCCACTTCAAGGATGTTGCGGGGGAACATTGGCCTCTCCTCCTTGTACTATTTTGGGGGCTGTTTGATAGCTCGCGGTAGGAACTGGCGCCCCACTGTTTCCCTTTCCCTGCTGTGTCTAGCTTCTGTCTTATCTAACGAGAAGAAGAAGGAGATAATTTGTCAATACGGGTTTCAGCAGCCATTTGCAAGGTAGGCCTTGACTTCTAGGAGACGGCTGCCCAAATCCAGCTGTATTTTGCTGCTTCCCAAACCTGTGATTTTTGCAGGGAAGGACGCCTTTGGATTCCCCCACATCCAATATCCCACCCCACCCCGAGTCTGGAGTTCCAAATCACCTGGTCTTACTTCAGAAGTGCCTTATTTTTTATTTTTAGTTTCTGAATTCTGTGTGGAGTGCAAGACCTGCTGCCCCTCCCTTTGGGCACTTCCACACATGCTAAACAATGCAGTTTCAACCCACTTCAGCAACTGTTTGCGAGTGGATTTTGCCATTTCGCACAGCGAAATCCGGGTGCAAGGTGCACTGAAAGTGGATGGGTAGTGCAGTGTTTAGTGTGTGTGGAAGCACCTAAGTTTCTTTCCTGATGTTACTGACGTACATTTAGAAAAGAGCCGGAGTCCAGGAGCACCTTAAAGACTCAAAAACCATGTGGCAGGGCAGGAGCTTTTGTGAGTCCCTGCCCCCTTCTTCACTATTCTTAGGCCATGTCTGCACTGTCATCTTTGCCACTCATTTGTCCCTGTTGTGTCAGGGTTCCCCCCCGCCCCAATGTGTTTTGCTCTCTCGAGTAGTCCCAGAGGGAGCAAAATATATGTGGAAAGGGGGAGGGACACCCAAAGCAATAGTTGCAAAGGAGTGACAAAAGTGACAGTGCCTTTAAGGTGCTGCTGGACTCTTCCTCTTTTCTGCTGCTGCGGACAGACTAACATGGCCCCCCGTCTTGATCTGTCTGTCATAGCACATTATTAAAACACTACAATAAAGCACTCCTGGTGAATGATTGTATTCCTGCAACCAAGGTTCTCTTGCATGCTTTATCACGTGTGCAGAAAACACTACACAAAAAAGAATCTCTGTGCAGCCATGAATATGATCCGGTCAAGTGTGCTTTTCTGCATTCTCTTCTCCTCCCAAAAGTACTTTTTTTTTTGCAGTGTTTACCTCTGTGCAGTCTGGCACTTAGGTAATGTGGGGGTGTGGATGTGGAAAGAGCAAATTACACATGCCTCAATTCTGGAATTCATTTCTGGAATTCTCCCGAGTGCAATCAAAATGAAGGAAGAGCTGGAACGCAGCACAGTGTGGACTTCTGGAACAGCAGTAGCCGAGTAAAAATCCCCTCGCCCTAGCTGAACGGGTCAAGATTTTCTAAGGCCAGATTTCAGAGGAACAGTGGAAAAATTCCTGGTTTTTCTGAAGAATAAAATATTCAGGCATGGATAGGAAATGGCTTTTTTCTGTGTGACCTCCTATTGAAAAATCAACTGATAGAGATGGTGGGATATAGCGGTTAGAGCCCCCCCCCATTGTTGAGTTTAGGAGCACTGGGAATTTTGAGAAAGGATGTCTGGTGCTACCATAAAATGGGAGGGGGAACCCTCTCATTTTCCTTGCTTTCCTATATATGGATGGTCTAGCCAGACCCTGACCTGGAATAGCCCAGGCTAGCCTGACCACGTCGGATCTTGGAAGCTAAGCAGGGTCGGCCCTGGTTGGTCCTTGGATGGGAGACCCCCGAGGAAGTCCAGGGCTGCCACTCAGAAGCAGGCAATGGCCAACCACCCCTGAGAGTCTCTTGCCTTGAAAACCGTGTGGGGTCATCACGGTTGCGCCTTGACGGCACTTTCCACACCCACACGCTGTGCCAGCAGCCTTCTTAAACAACATTTTATCTTTTTCTGTGGAACAGTCAAGGCCCGTGCCACCTTTGGCCAAAAGAGACAGCCTTAAGGCCAGTGATGTTTTCTGCTGGATGTCAGCCAAGGCCTGAAGATCTCTTTGTGAGATTTCCCCCTCTCCTCTTTGACATCCGTCTGGGAATTGCAAGCACCCCCAGTGCTCCAATGACACTTACTACGTCAGTGGATGGGATCCAGAACAGCTCTCCCACCTTGCCTACGAAGGAGTTCAGACCAGAACCAGTGGATTGAAGGTTGGGCTGGAACCAGTGGATTGAAATTAAATCAAAAGAGCTTCTGTTTAAACATTAGGAAGAACTTCTGGACAGTCAGGATGGTTCCTCCGTGGAACAGGCTTCCTGGGGAGGTGGTGGGCTCTCCTTTTTTGTTTTTAAGCAGAGGCTAGGTGGCCCCCTGACTCTATGACTCACTATGAATCTAGGCAGATGGTGAGAAGGAGGGCAGGGAAGGGGTGAGCCAGCGCTCGGCTCTTGTGGCCCTTTCGTACATGCCCAGGGTAATGCCAGTTGCCACTTTGGGGTCAGGAAGGGATTTTCCTCCAGGCTAGATTGGCCAGGGATCTTGGAGGTTTCTTGTCTTCCTCTGGGCATACAGCAGGGGTCATTGGGGGAAGCAGTTGGTGTGAATTTTCCTGCATTGTTCATGAGTTTGGACTAGATGATCCTTGATGTCTCTTCCAGCTCTAGGTTTCCATGTAAAATACCCAGAGGCATAGAACTCCACGTGTGCACTTGAATCGCTGTTTTTGAGCCCTGCATCTCTGGAGATCCATATGTGAATACATGAGGCTGCCTTGTACTGAGTCAGACCTTTTGGGTCCATCAAGTTCAGTATTGTCTACTCAGACTGGCAGCAGCTCCTCCAGGGCCTCAGGTCCAGGGCCTTCCCCATCACCTACAAACTGATCCTTTTAACTGGAGATGCCAGGGATTGAACTTGGGACCTTCTGCATGCCAAGCAAATACTCTACCACTGAGCCATGGCCCCTCCCCATGTTCGTTCTAGAGGATTATGAATGTGTGTTGCTTTTCAGTTGATTGGCCCATCTAGTTCAGTACCGTATACTCTGACTAGCGGTGGGTGTGAGTGAATGTTCCCTGTTTTGTTATTTTTTTTAAAAAAAAATACTATTTATATGAACTGTTTATGGTTCTGGTTCTCTCCTTTCTGCTGTTGGTTTTGGAGATTCTGCCACTGGACTCGGACTTTGTTCTGCTGCTTCAGACCAGAACCTGCCTGGAAATCCTATTCAGCCCCATTGGTCTTCACTGTCTCAGGGTTCACCAAACATTGGCCATGCTTTTTATGCTCCAGTTGGTCTTTGCATGCTCAGAGCATGGTCTCTGTTTTGCTGAGTTCTGCTCCCAGAATCAGCTTTTCAAAAATAAAATTTTATTAATTTATAAAGACTAAAATAGACACTAACATATATCGTAATACAATAATCAACCGCTGTCATACATAAGACACAGTCATCTTACATAAACAATAATCTTTCATCTTCTACAGCGATGTCATCTACAATATATAAATCATACATACACATAACGTAAGCTACGTACATAGAACACAAACGTAACCATAATAATTTGTCAACAGTTGTCATTCAGAGCTTACTTGCTTATAACATACTTGTATATATTCTTAATTCTACACTTCCATTTAACTTCGTTCTATCTTTTCCTAATTATTTCATATCTAGTAGCATTTTGACAAACATGTATTTGCCTGACCCTTTTTTATCATCATCTGGTTTTAACAATTTAATCCTGATTGTCAGCTAAGGAGGCGGTGAGCTCCCCCTCCCTGGCCGTCTTTAAGCAGTGGCTGGACAAACACTTGTCAGGGATGCTCTAGGCTGATTCTGCACTGAGCAGGGGGTTGGACTAGATGGCCTTTAGGGTACCTTCCAACTCTCTGATGCTATGATTTTGTGAAATTCTATATAATTGAAAAATACTTTCTATTTATCTTGGAATTCTGCGATCGGTCTGTTGTGAGTATACGATGTTAGTTTTGCCATTGCTGCATATTCGATTAATCCATTTCCCCATTCCTTCAGTTCTGGGCATTTTTCTGTGTCTACATGCCCAGGATCAGTTTTGTGGTGTGATAGTGGGGATACCCAGGTCCCTGCCTAGAGTGAGCTCAGTGGTTAGGTTTTGATGCCAAAGTAAAGAGACCACGTGGAAGGAGTAGGGAAGATCTTGGTTCAGAAAGAGAAGACTAGCTGCCGTGTCGTCCTTCTGAACTGTAGCCTGGTGTGGATAATGCTGGGGGGAAGGGGCCCCTAAATGTGCTTAGAAGGTCAGGGGGATGTTCCAGACCAGGATGGGACCCCCTCCTCTTTCTCCTCTTTCCCATGTGAATCCACTTCCCCCACCTTTTTTCATTAGCTTTATCTGTCTGTGCTGTCGCTAACTATTGTTAGCCCAAACCATGGTTAACTTTTCTTCAGCACCATGGTTAGCACCAGATTTCCCTCTATGCCACAATTAGTGTGTGCCGGGGGAAGGATACTGATGCTCTCTGACACCAGGACCCAAGCATCATTTCTCTAGGTATGGTAACAAATTGTTACATGGCGCAACACCCCCCCCCAGTCTTACCCCATCCCATCTGTGAGACCAGCAAGTTGTGAGGCTGTAACCGGGAGTGGTGGTGTCATGTTTCCATCATGAGGTCCTTGGAGGAAAATTGGGATTAAAATGCCAAAAAAAAAAAAAAAAAAAAATCAAGCCCAAATTTGTGGGGGGTGGGTGGGAAAGTAGCACAATAACCCTCATCGGATTATTACTTATCACTTTAGCAGTGCACATGTTTTCTTAGGGGTGCTCCCACACGGTGAGAGCCGGAGAGGAATCGGAATCTAAACATTCTCCGAGACAGAAATGATGCAGCAGAATCTTGTCCAATCTGGCTGGTCCCCTGAGCATCCAGGGTGATGCGCGTAGCTCGCTTTCCGACAAGACGGAGGTCTTCATTTCCATGGTTTGATGACTTTAAAAATAATCAGTCCAGGAAAAGTCTTTGTGTTGGAATTGGTTGTTTTCTATAAGCAGTCCTCTGATAACTCGCCGGTTGTCTCAACTGTCCACCATTGTTTATCTTGATTATTTTTACCCTTTGTTGTAGGCTAAATTACAAATTTACATTTTAGGCCAAAAGACTCACAGGTACCCCTCTTTCCTGTACAAATTTAGGGGAGACGTGTGCAGTTCCAAATGACGATACTCTGGTAGAAAAAACTGAAGAAAAGGCAAACCTCTATCATCACAAAAAATCAGGTAATCTTTTGCACAATTGTTATTAAAACTTTTTTTTTTTGCAATATGTTTGATTACTTAGTGGTGTTGGGTTTTAAGAATATAAGAAGAGCTTAGCAAGAAAAAATACCAGAAAAATGGGATTGGATAAAGAAGATGCTTTTTATGGCAGAAATGGACAAATTGACAAAGAAGCTTAATGGTAAAGAAGATTAAGAATTTTTAATAGAATGAAAAGAGTTTAAAGACTATCTTGAAATGAATTGGGATGCAAGAAATAAGTTACTATGCTTTGATAACTATTAAGAATAGAAAAAAGAAAGTAATGATTGACAAATAGTTAAAGTGTTACCTAAGGGTTAGATTACATATATCAATATGGTTTAAAACAAGAATTGAATATGGAATAAGTTTTTATTGTTGCTAAATATTGAATGAAACAATAAGCGGGGTGGAGCATTGCTGGAAGCTGGGGTGGGGGGATAATCGAAAAGGATGTATTCAAAAGTATTTTGAGATATGGAACATGTTAATATATCCTATTAATAAAAGTTGTATTACAAAAGAATATAAGAAGAGCCCTGCTGGATCAGACCAGTAGTTTGTCTAGTCCAGCACACTGTCTCACACAATGGACAACCAATTCCTCTGGATGGCCAACAACAGGATATAGAGGCCGAGGCCTTCCCCTGATGTTGCCTCCTGGCTCTCAGTCACCATGGCCAGTAGCCATTGATAGACCTATTGTTGTTTCTTTCTGCTAGAATGCATCATAAAGTCGATAGGAAGCCCTGTCGAGATTAAGAAGGTGAAAGAGACTTTTGGGGTATGGATGATGGATGCTGCAAATCACAGTGATGAACGGATTTGGCTCACGGAACATTTTACAGGTATCAAGGTGTCTCCAGAGGACAAATGGAACAGTCTGAGGACTTGGTATCTCAGAGCATTTGAACATGAGCATTATTGTTAGAAAACGTCCAGATCCATGTGTGATACGCACTAGGGACGAAACAGAGAACAGATGTGTCCTCTCCCTGGGAAGGTTTACAGGATCATGTGGGTAAGACAGGGACAGGCAAGAGAAGTTTAAATTATGGGCAGAAAGGTACCAGCAGTATACTAGGAAATATTAGGATTTTTTTTAAAACAGTAAGAGTAGTTCAGCATGGAACCAGCTGCCTAGGGAGGTGGTGAGCTCCCCCTCACTGGCAGTCTTCAAGCAGCGGCTGGATAAACACTCGTCACGGATACTTTAGGCTGATCCTGCATTGAGCAGGGGTTGGGCTAGATGGCCTCTATGGCCCCTTTCAACTCTATGAATCTAAGTTCAGGAATGGCAAGTTGAGTTAGTTGCTGGCTGGGGAAGAATAAATGATTAAGGCATTGGTAGTTGAAATTAAGGGGAAAGAAGGCAGCACGGTATAGCCCGATCTTGTCAGATCTCAGAAGCTAATCAGGGTCAGTGCTTGGAAGGGAGGCCTCCAAGGAAGGCTCTGCAGAGGAAGGCCATGGCCAACCACCTCTGCCTCTCACTTGCTTTCTTCACACAGGCAGAACAGTAAAAGAATATGCCGACATGGCCGCCTTGCTGAATGACAGCTACGAAGTCATCGAGCTCCCGTGGCACTTTTACGGGTGTGGCCACACCATCTATAATAACGCCGTATACTATCAGAAAATAGGGACCAACAACATTGTGAAGTAAGTCGATGGTACGGGGTTTAATAGAGACACTGCTGAAAGCTGTCTTAAAGGCGAGGATCTTCACGGTGTCCAGACACTTGGATGTGAGGCTGATGTGTCATGATTGATTAATATTTTAAAAGTGTGTCACTGTATGGCACGGATTAATCAAAGTCAAGGCAGCTTCCCAAAATCTGTAAAAACAGTGCAACAGACCATCAAGTGTGATGGGGCTCAGCGCGGAAGCATCTGTTTGGCATGCAGAAGGTCCCAGGTTCAATCCCTGGCATCTCCAGTTAAAAGGATCAAGACCAACAGGCAATGTGAAAGGCCTGCTCCACCTGAGACCCTAGAGAGTTCTCCTCTACTTTTCAATGTTTCTTAAGTTTCTTTCTGGCTATCAGAGTCCCATTCCAACTAGTCGGACATGATGAAGATACCTCTGTTCCCTGTGTGTACATCTGACTTGTTACCAAAACACCTGTGGTGTAGTGGTTATGAGTGGCGGACTCTAATCTGAAGAACCAGGTTTGATTCCCCACGCTTCCAAATGCATCCTGCTGGGTGATGTTGGGTCAGTCACAGCTCTCTTGGCGCTCTTTCAGCCCCATCTACCTCACAGGGTGTCTGTTGTTGGAAGAGGAAGGGAAAGGAGATTGTAAGCCGCTCTGAGACTCCTTTGGATAGCGAAGGGTGGGGTATAAAACCACCTCTCTTTCTCCTCCTCCTCCTCTTCTTCTTCCTCCTTCTCTTCCTCTCCTCCTCCTCTTCCTCTCCTCCTCCTCCTTCTGGTGTTCTGATCAGAATTTTTGAATTTCTGAACAGGACTGTACCATGTGGCTTGCTGCTCAGAAGGCAATCCCCAGCCACGATTTGGTCTGAACTGTCAAGCACCACCCAGTTCCATCCCAAACACTGTGGGAAACAAAAGACATGCCCAGTTCCGCAAATCCCCAGGATGTTCACAGGTTCCAACATTCCCCCTCCCCCATTCTCTCCCCCTTTTGGCAGTCTAGATCCCAACTGTATAAATTAGCTGCTGTTGGTTGCCATTCAGGAAACCCGTGCTGAAAAGGAACTTCTTTTCGTTCAGAAATATATGTTGCAAGTTCTTCTGTTTTCCTGGAAGGGGAAGTTACCACCACATGTCTGTTTTCAATTCCTGTTGGCAATTCCAATAATAAATCTTCTGGCTTGGGGGGGAATGGGGGGGCCTTTTATATTAAGTTTTTAATTGCTCCCTGAAAGAGCTCTCTCAGCCCCACCTACCTCAGTCACAGGGTGTCTGTTGTGGGGAGAGGAAGGGAAAGGAGTTTGTAAGCTGCTCTGAGACTCCTTTGGGTAGTGAAGGACGGGGTATAAATCCCGCCTTCTCTTCCTCCTCCTCCTCCTCCTTCTCTGCCTTCCTTGAAAACTCCATGGGGTTGCCGTAAGTCAGCTGTGACTTGATGGCTCCGTCCACCACCAGTGGTTCTCCCAGCTGCTTGGCAAGAGCCTGGCCCAGTAAAAAGGGCTGTTGTCTTTTGCTAGGAAGAGGGAAAAGTCTCTGGGATTGGTCAGAAGGTTACTCCAGTCTAAGTCCACTGAATTCAGATGTCTTCAGAGGGTAGGTGTGTTGGTCAGCAGAACAGCTAGATATGAGAGGAGCTGACAAAGGGAGCTTTGAGTCTCAAAACTCTCGCCTCTCCCACTTCCTGCTGTATCCCAGAATGCTCCTTTGAATTCTGTTCCTGGGAGTTCCCTCTCCCCTCTGAAGGAGGTTCGGCTGAGAGACTGTGACTGGCCCAAGGTCTCCCAGTGGGCTTCCATGGCAGAGTGGCATTGCGAACCCAAGTCACCCCGAACCCTAATCTGACACTTTAACCCTGACACCGCCCTGGCTGTCTCGTGTGCTCCCCACCTTGGTAGAGCCATTGCTCTAAACTGTCTTTGAACCCCCATTGCAGATTCGACCTGGCGACGAAGTTGTCCAAAACTCTCACGCTCGAGCAAGCCTGGAGCCACATGCGCCATTACCTCTTTGCCTATTCGAAGACCTACTTCAACATTGCCGTGGATGAGATGGGGTTTTGGGTGATGTACGTGGAGAGGTTTCACGAAAACATCATGGTGGCCTACGTGGAAGAGGAGAACTTTTCAGTGATGCTGAACATCAACACCACCTACCCAAAGTCCAAAGCCGGCAACGCCTTTATTGCCTGCGGGGTGCTGTACGTCACCGACAAAAATGATTCCTACGTGACATTTGCTTTTGACCTGCTGAGCGAAAAGCAGGTCGATGCCAGCTTTGAGCTGAAACGGAGCCCGTCCAACCTGGCCATGCTCACCTACAACCCGAGAGATAAACATCTGTATACGTGGGAGAAGGGGTCACTAATGCAATACCCTGTCCATTTTACCAGTTGAGCTCATCCCAGTGGAAACCGTCCGTCGCTCGACCTGTCCGGGCCTCTGTTCAGCAGTCCTCCACTGTGAAGGCCCTTCTCCGGTTGCCTGTGAATTCCTCCCTCCTGTCTCGGGAGAGCAGAGGTTGGGAACTGCATACATGTAATGTGCGTTTTAGGGTGAATTAAGATCCCTGTTGTGTCCGTCATTCCTGTTCCGGTTTCGCAGGCCATTCCCGGCTCTGTAGAAGAAAGGACTGCTTAATATTATAGTCCATCCTACATGTTAGCGGACGCAAAAATCGTTTGTTGTTGTTCTACTCCAGGGGTGCACAATGCATGGTCCAGGGCAGTGTTCCCTCTAAGCTGAGTTAGTGTGAGCTAGCCTCTGGCTCACACATTTTTGTCTCCGCTCAGGAAGGAGGGCTCCAGAGCAAACTAATTTATGCAGTAGCCAAATTGCTTGCTCACAACTTTAATGCCAGTAGCTCACAAAGTAGAACTTTTGCTCACAAAACTCCACAGCTTAGAGGGAACATTGGTCCAGGGGCCCCTCAAAGCCTACCGATGCCTGAACACCCCTCCCCCCCATTTGGTCATTTGGCAGGCACTTCTGGACTCCGTACATCCAGCTGCCTGCCTCTCTGCACATGGGCCAGTTCAGTAGGGTCAGGAGCTGTGAAGCACTTGGAAGGTCACGCGAGACCAGCTGCTGAGGTGCCACACTTGGGACGTTTGTATGCCCTGTAAGATGGTAAGCAAAGCTGGGAGCCAGTTCCAAACCCCCAAACCATGTGGAGGTTGAAGGTTTCTCTCCCCTCTCACTTCCTGCACGAGCCTGCCGTGCAGTTTTATCTGCGGAACAAGATGGTGGGCGATTTTCGTCTTGGCCGCTTGAGGCCCTCGGTGTTGCCAAATCCCCAGAGTCCCGCCCCCTGAAATTCGTGGGGTGAGGCCTGGTGATGTCATGAGGTGGGGCCTGGTGACATCATTCCTTCACCATAGCGCCCCCTTAGTTCCGGTCAAGGTCAGTCATGGTTACGGCTGCCAGCTCCGGGTGGAGGAATACCTGGTGATTTGGGGGTGGAACCTGGGGAGGGCGCGGTTTGGGGAGGGAAGGGGACTCCGTGGGGCGGAATGCCATACAGCCCCTCCTCCAAAACAGCTGTTTTCTCTAGGTTAATTGATCTTCTTTACTTGAGAGACCAGTTGTAATTCTGGAAGATTTTCAGCCACCAACTGGGAACCGGTGATCCCAACTACGGCCCATGTTGGCATTGTGCACCCCCCCCTCCGCTTTAACTCCTCAGCCTACTGATTAAATTTGTCCCCACCCAGCAGGTATTGCTTCAATCTACTAAATGAAACTGCCGCTGCAACTTCTCATCATACTTCACTTGTGCAGTTCTACCTCTCTGCCAGCACACCTGGAAGGCGTGGGCCATCTACAGCACGATTCTGAAGTAGTCAGCTGCTGGCAAGTCCTAGAACCTGCCTGCTCCCCGATCCTGACAAGCATGGCTAGCTGTCCAGCGAGGTGTAAAAAGAAACAGGCTAACAGATAGGGCCAGAGCTGGGTAGAAGGAGAACTGGGCACGTGCCACTTACCCCTCTTAATGTGGTGCATGGTTTGGCTTGCGGAAATCAGCAGCGGAGGCATTTTGCTGTGTGCAGGAATCAATAGGTTGCAATTTTTTTGTTCCACAAAGTTCTAAAGGTTGTGCCTCTTTATCGGGACCAACCAAAGTAGCCCAAAGCAAGGTGTGAACTCTCTGGTTATGAAGGAATTGCAAATTAAGTACCCACCGTTGTGGCTGGGTTGGTTTTTTTTTTCAGCAACTGATACCATAAAAATCCTACTGCTGTAGGAAGCCCACTCCCATTTCTGTGCCGTCGTCTAAACCCGGTATAACCATAAGAACATAAGAGAAGCCAATGTTGAATCAGGCCAATGGCCCATCTAGTCCAACACTCTGTCACACAGCGGCCAAAATATACCAGGTGCCATCAGGAGGTCCAGCAGTGGGGCCAGCTCTTAGCTGAGGTTTAACTTAGAAGCAAGCAGTGTGACGCAGCCTTAGTTTAAAATAAGTTTTAAGTTCCGCTGTTACTCCCCTGTGCCGAGTCTCTGTAGTGAACATGCCCATAAATGCCCATAAATATCTGGTGCCTTTCTGTTGTGTACTGATGCCTGGAACCATTTCTGTAGTTCTTAAAGAGATGCTCACTTTGTGTTCTCTGAGGAATGAGATGCGTGAGGTACATTTTCAAAATTTCACAACCCACTTTAACCTTTTTTGACCTGTACAGGCCTTCACAATCTCGAACCAGCTTGAATGCAGAAAGGAAAAAAAAAACCCACCTGTTCTGCAGCCCCAGATCTTGGCTCAAAAACAAGCTTTTTGGGGCTCCTCTCTGAGGAGAGAAAGATGTGGCTGCCTAATTTGGGCCTCCACGATTCACGTGGATCCTAGATTCTTTTTGTATTTTGACTGATGGCTTGCAAGGGAGGATGTTCATTTGTCAAACTCCAGTTCGGTAACCATGCCTGATTGTTAACCATGCCTGTAAACTGCCATGAGGACCTGCCACTAAGAGATGTAAAATTTCTACAAATTGTTAAGTCATGGAAAACTGTTTTCTTTTGAAAAAAAGTGGAAATTTGTAGGAAAAACTGGAATATATGCATTTCTTTCTTATCAAACCTAAGCTTATCTTACTCCTTGAACAGCATAAGATGCATAGTTTATAATGTATAAAATGTAAATACTGTCCAAAAGGGTTTGGCATAACTAAGTACAAATGCCTGAGTTTAAAACTGTGAATATACACATGTCATCTTGAACACATGAAGCTGCCTTATACTGAGTCAGGCCCTTGGTCCACCAAGGTCAGTATTGCCTACTCAGACTGGCAGCAGCTCCTCCAGGGTGTTAGGCAGAGGTCTTTCACATCACCTACTGCCTGGAGTTATTTAACTGGAGATGCTGGGGATTGAGCTTGGGACCTTCTGCACGCTGAGCAGATGCTCTGCCACTGAGCCATGGCCCCTCTATTTGTCTGGGTAGAGAACAGATTTTCTGGACCCATATCAATCCCTTTCCAGGTCTAGGTTTGGGATGGAAGCGGCCGTTGTCATGCCACTGATCTGTGCTGGGAGGATGAGGGGGTACACTGTTCCCTGGAACGCGTGTGGATTTTGATGCCATCAACCCTGGCAACCAAGGAGGCTGACTGGGTTGGGAGTTAGGGGCACTGGCTAGTTCCATTAGGTGGTGCTGGGGGACTGCTGCTCAGCTCTGTGGCACTTGTGTGGTGGGGTCCTGCAGGGCTACATCTTGTCCTCCATGCTACATAACACTTACATGAAACTGCAGGGAGAGGTGTGGAGTGATGTTCCACCACACTTGGATGTATTTGTTCCCAGTGCCAAAGTTGGGTGGGTTTGTGGAGGTCCTGGACAAATGCTTGGAGGAGGTAATGGGTTGGATGAAGGCCAATAAACTAAAGCTCAGTCTAGACAAGAGCAAGGTGCTGTTGATCAAGAAAAAGGCCACTCAAGAAAGGAGGTGCATGGCTTGGGGAGAGCTGCAGTCCTGCCGAAGAAGCACATTCATAGCTGCTGGATCCTGGCACGGAGTTGGAGATCAGTGGGATTCTTCAGGTCACTGCAGAGGCACCCCGGCAAAGTTCTAATTTGTCCAGGGGTTGCTTTGGGTCATTGAGGGTATTAAAAGTCTAATTAGAAAATTCTAATTAGCTTTGGAGTTACCGTAAGTCATTGGGGTTTCTTGCAGTCATTCCACAAAACTTCCATTGGTCCAGGGGTTACTGTAGGTTATTGGATTTACCTAAAGTCATCTCCCCAAATTTCCAATTAGTTCAGGGGTTAGTTGAGGTCATTGGAGTTACTTGAGGTCATTCCCCTGAATTTCCAATCAGTTCAGGAGTTACTTGAGGTCATTGGGGTTACTTGAGGTCATTCTCCAAAAATTCTAATTAGTCTGGGGTTACTCTAGGTCATTGGGTTACTGAGGTCATTCACTGAAATTTCAGTTAGTCAAGGGTTACGGGTCATTGGGGTTAGGGTCATTTGCAAAATTTCCATTACCTTTGAGGTCATTGGGGTTACTTGAGGTCATTCACTGAAATTTCCAGATAGTCCAGGGTTTACTTGAGGTCATTGGGGTTATTTGAGGTCATTTGCCAAAATTTCCAATTACCTTTGGGGTTACTTGAGGTCATTGGGGTTACTTGAGGTCATTCACTGAAATTTCCAGTTAGTCCAGGGGTTACTTGAGGTCATTGGGGTTACTTGAGGTCATTTGCCAAAATTTCCAATTACCATTGGGGTTACTTGAGGTCACTGGGGTTACTTGAGGTCATTCACTGACATTTCCAGTTAGTCCAGGGGTTACTTGAGGTCATTGGGGTTACTTGAGGTCATTTGCCAAAATTTCCAATTACCATTGGGGTTACTTGAGGTCACTGGGGTTACTTGAGGTCATTCACTGAAATTTCCAGTTAGTCCAGGGGTTACTTGAGGTCATTGGGGTTACTTGAGGTCATTTGCCAAAATTTCCAATTACCTTTGGGGTTACTTGAGGTCATTGGGGTTACTTGAGGTCATTCACTGAAATTTCCAGTTAGTCCAGGGGTTACCTGAGGTCATTGGGGTTACTTGAGGTCATTTGCCAAAATTTCCAATTACCTTTGGGGTTACTTGAGGTCATTGGGGTTACTTGAGGTCATTCACTGAAATTTCCAGTTAGACCAGGGGTTACTTGAGGTCATTGGGGTTACTTGAGGTCATTTGCCAAAATTTCCAATTACCTTTGGGGTTACTTGAGGTCACTGGGGTTACTTGAGGTCATTCACTGACATTTCCAGTTAGTCCAGGGGTTACTTGAGGTCATTGGGGTTACTTGAGGTCATTTGCCAAAATTTCCAATTACCTTTGGGGTTACTTGAGGTCATTGGGGTTACTTGAGGTCATTCACTGAAATTTCCAGTTAGTCCAGGGGTTACTTGAGGTCATTGGGGTTACTTGAGGTCATTTGCCAAAATTTCCAATTACCTTTGGGGTTACTTGAGGTCATTGGGGTTACTTGAGGTCATTCACTGAAATTTCCAGTTAGTCCAGGGGTTACCTGAGGTCATTGGGGTTACTTGAGGTCATTTGCCAAAATTTCCAATTACCTTTGGGGTTACTTGAGGTCATTGGGGTTACTTGAGGTCATTCACTGAAATTTCCAGTTAGTCCAGGGGTTACTTGAGGTCATTGGGGTTACTTGAGGTCATTTGCCAAAATTTCCAATTACCTTTGGGGTTACTTGAGGTCATTGGGGTTACTTGAGGTCATTCACTGAAATTTCCAGTTAGTCCAGGGGTTACCTGAGGTCATTGGGGTTACTTGAGGTCATTTGCCAAAATTTCCAATTACCTTTGGGGTTACTTGAGGTCATTGGGGTTACTTGAGGTCATTCACTGAAATTTCCAGTTAGTCCAGGGGTTACTTGAGGTCATTGGGGTTACTTGAGGTCATTTGCCAAAATTTCCAATTACCTTTGGGGTTACTACGGGTCATTCAGTTTACTTGAGGTCATGCTCCAAAATTTGTAATTAATCCATGTGTTTGTATAGGTCAGTGGGGGTCACAGAAGGTGCACATGTGCATTGTCTAACTAGTAAGGTGTCAGAAGAACAAAGTTCGTGTGTGTGCACATGAAAGCTTATACCCAGAATTAAACTTTGCCCAGAATGGTGTTCTTGTGCGGTCACAGGGTCATCCACTTAGCCCCAGTCAAGATCCCTTAAGGGGCATGTGGTTGGCACATTTGCTCTCCCGCCATCCACGGCTATGTCTCGGGTGTGTGGCGGGAGGGTGATACTTTCCAATGCCACGCATTGCAAACAGCCTCCAGAATGAACGGAAAGGACATCCCTGCTACAGATCAGGACAGCTCTCCTCCCATGGTCCCAGGTGCTGCAGACCCTGTGATCCAGCACACCAGAGCTGAATGCATAAGGGCTTCCTAGACTACCGGCTCCAAGGCCCCGGCACTTCCCATACGTCTGAAAGTGTGGTTGGATCATGGGACCCCTTCTTATTACTCAGTGGATTCCCTCACACGGAATGTAGGCCTTCAGAACCAAACCTTGACATGTTTGGGTAGCAGCAATACATGCCTCCCGTATGTGTGAGCTAAGCCTGAATTCTCCCTAGAAGCTAAAATGACTAAACTGAGGCTATCGTACTTTGGTCACATTGTGAGAAGGCAAGAAAATCGTGCTAGGAAAAGTTGAAGGCAGTAGGAAAAGAGGAAGACCCAACAGGAGATGGATTCAAGTCAGGTAGCCATGTTGGTCTGAAGCAACAGAACAACGCTTGAGTCCAGCGGCACCTTTAAGACCAACGGAGTTTGATTCTGGATATCAGCTTTCATGTGCACAGATGAAAGCTTATACCCAGAATTAAACTTTGTCGGTCTTAAAGGTGCCGCTGGACTCAAACGTTGTTCCAACAGGAGATGGGTTGACTCAATCAAAGAAGCCACGACCCTTAGTTTGTAGGGCCTGAGCAAGTCTGGTAATGACAGGACATTTTGGCGCTTCACACACACACACACAAACTTCTGCACTTGAAAACATCTAACATGAAAGTGAACCTTGTCTGGCAACTGTAGTTTCACAGAATCACAGACGCTGCCCTAAAGGTCCAGGGTGGTGGGTCCCCTGGTGGGTCCATTTACCGTTACCTATTTCATAGGTTCTTTTGGGACAAGGGGGTAGCCGGTCTGACAAAGTCCTTGGAAGAAGGAATTGTGCATGTACTTGTGATGGCCCCACCAGAACAAAGCTACTCTCTGCCTCAAGTCCCTTCTCCCTCTCGATTTTGCCATCTGCGCAAGACCCTTCATCGTCAGTGCCAATGGTCTGCCATCACGGTCACAGAACTTCAGCTGTACGAGGCAGCCTTGCTTCCCAGAGACCTGCTAGGGTTTGCCGTCTTGCTGGTGACCAGTGTGGCCTCCTCACACACGGCAAGTGGGAGGCACAACTGATCTGATCTCCAGAGCAGAGAGGGCAGTTCCCCTGGAGGAAATGGCTGCTTTGGAGGGTGGACTCTGTGGCCTTGTACCCCATAAATGCCCCTCCCCAGGCTCCACCATCAAATCTCCAGGAATTTCCCCCATCAAGAATTTGCAACTCCAGGCACATTTCCTCCCTCAATTGCTTTCCACATCGCCAGGCTCACTTGTTTGAGTTATACCAAAAACTTTAATAAGAGCCCTGCTGGATCAGACCAGTTGCCTATCCAGTCTAGCATCCCGTCTCACATGGCAGACAACCAGTTCCTCTGGAGGTCCAACAGCAGGGCAGAGAGGCTGAGGCCTTCCCCTGATGTTGCTTCCCTGAATGCGACTAGTAGCTATGGATAGACCTCTCCTCCATGACGCTAAACCCCTTTTAAAGCTGTCTATGTCTGTGGCCATCACTGCATCCTCTGGCAGGGAATGTCACATTTTCTAATCTCTTGCCAATGCAGTGAAACGTGGGAGGCAAAGGGGATGAAGGTGTTTCCGTGAAATAAAACGTATTTATTTAACTTACAAAGGTAAAACTAACAAATTACATTTCCTTTCCTTTCATATACATACTTCACATCTTGCAATTAAAACTGTCTTTAGACAAAAAGGTGCATTTTTATCCTGTCATAGTAGTTGCATTTTTTTTTTTTACAGTACACCACAGACACCAAAATTCTCGTCTGAGAAGGGGGGGGAAATACAATTTGTTAACATTTAAATACATAGACGTCAGCTCCAGTATCTTAAGTAAGAATGTGTCTTCCTGTTTTACAACAGAGAAAAATACATCTAGATATGACAAACAATAGCTGGTATATTACAAGCAAACAATATTGACATCTGCATAGTTTTATACAATATGCTGTGGTAATTCCAATTACCAGGTTTGTCAGCTAGCTGGCCACATGAAAACCTGACATTCATCTGAAATGTGGCGTTGTATGGGTCTAGCCGTAGTTTTTTCCCCTATAGCATTTTTTCTGGGATAATTGTTTTTTCTTTTTTAAAAAATCAAAGTTCAGAAGAGGGCTAGAAATAGGTTTCTGTTCACTACAAACATTTAATGCTCACAATACATTCCTAATGCAAAGGCAGGAGTCAGTGTAGGGGGGAAAAACGGGGTCGAAAGGCAAAAATAGACATCATACAAGACACAGAACTGCCGCTGAAATGGTAGCCCGTGTCAAATTCCTCTCTCCCCTATGCAAGAGCAAATGAAACCTGCATTCTGATGTCATTTTGCTGTATCTCTCTAGAAGCCAATGATAAGGAGCTGGGTGGTAGTGGAGGAGGAAAGCATAGCAGAAGGACGTTAGCACACTAAGGTCTGCTAGACACTGTAAAATGGGGAAGAGGGGAACGAAACCCGATGCTGCCATTTTCAGCAGCAGCCTCGTGCCTTTTGTCATGCCAATTTCTACCCAAAGACACAGAAAACGGAAGGAGTGCGCCAGTTCAAGAAAACCCCTCCACTGCTCTTGCAAAACGTGCTTCTGTGCATTTTTACAGTACAGACTGTGCATTAATACTAAGGAGGAGGAGGGGGGGAAAGAGAAGAGTTCATTTTCAGCGTTCAACAGTGAATAGACGTTAGCTCACAGTACATTCCTCATTGCACACAGGTCCCATTACGTGACCATCCCCACTTTTTGGAAATTCCCCCAATGATGATAAATAAGATCACACTGGCATTCCATACCCTTCTTCACACTGAATTGTTTCCAAAGGAAATAAAGGGTGGGGGGGAAGCAGTAGACATGCTTGAAATCAGTGGCAAGGACTTGGAAAAAATATCCAGAAATTACATCCAAAAAAAGAGAGAGAGAGAGAGAGAGAGAGAGAGAGAGAGAGAGAGAGAGAGAGAGAGAGAGAGAGAGAGAGAGAGAGAGAGAGAGAGAGAGACTTGATCGATTTGCACCAACTGAACATCTGCAAGCACATGTGGCGCCTGCTTACTAAATGAGGCTTGTGGGTCAGGGTACTGCCCATGTGATCGCTTGAATGTGGACTTCTATTCCAGTACAGTGCATGCATTCCCAGCCCATTGATCCATAGATGCAGTGCTCAAAACGATACAAGTGGTGGGTTTTTTTGTTTTTAAAGTCAAAACATGGCTCATCTTTGCAATTTCAACTATAGCGTTAAACACTGCAGAACGACTCTGAAGCGAAGTGCGGGCAGCGTCCCTTTTGGAGCACTAGCTATGGCCAGTCTCACGCTGTTTCCCCTGGAATATATAGTTAAAAAAAAAACCTGCTGAAGCCGGGAAGGGTGGCAGCGCGACGCCTACAGCATGTCGCAAAGGCTGGAAGGGAGGCTGAAAGCGTTTGGCAGCACCCGCATTTTCAGGGTGCCATCCGCTCCACAGGAGAAGATGCGATTGCCGTGCGCCATTTCGATTTGCATGACTCCGGCGCTCAGGTTCCGGAAGAGGGACTGCTTGGCGTGCTCGTGTTTAAAGGAGTGGATCAAACCGTAGCCCGTCAACCTCCACACCTGGAGTGAGAGAATGGTGGAGAAGCATCCCATCAACAGATTATCCGAGTGGAGGAAAGCCAACTGTAATCCTGTGCATACAAATGTGCGAGAGCCAGTTTGGTATAGTGGTTAAGCGTGTGGACTCTAATCTGGGAGAACCGGGTTTGATCCCCCACTCCTCCACGTGCAGCTGCTGGATGACTTTGGGCAAGCCATAGTTCTGTCAGAGCTGTCCTTGAAAGAGCCGTTCTCTCTCAGAGCTCTTTCAGCCCCACCTACCTCACGGGGTGTCTGTTGTGGGAAAGGGAAGGGAAAGGAGATTGTAAGCTGCTCTGAGACTCCTAGTGAAGGGTGGGATATAAATCCAATCTCTTCTCCTTCTACTGAATCTGCTCTGACCTGGATTGGCCCAGGCTAGCCAGATCTTGTCAGATCCCAGAAGCTAAGGAGGGTCAGCCCCGGCTCGTTCTTGGAGGGGAGACCACCAAGGAAGCCCAAGGTTGCTACAAAGGGGCAAACCACCTCTGGACCCCTTTTGCCTGGAAAGCCCTACCGGATCGCTGCAAATTGGCTGTGACTTGATGGCACTTTCCACCACCCCCAGCATCACCACGCCGAATCCATGCCAGGGAGCACTGGCTGCAGGAGCCCCAAGGGCCATTACAATTAAAACACACGCAATTTTAATTCATGCACGTAGAGGAGTGTGGGACCTAATGCACCAGCCTCACAGCACTTATATGCCCGTGTGAGTACAGTGCATATACATGTACAATCGATGCGTGCCCAGGGTCTCTCTCCCAGTGACTGGGAATACTGCTTTTAAGATGTACCTGGCCAAGCCTATGCGCATGGGTGCTCTGCCCACCCCGGGCCAACCGTGCATAGCGTTGTGCGTGAGACAGCACATCCTGCCTCCTTTACTATGTTCCCTGTACGCACAGCAGCATGGGCAGAGAATTGTGTGAATCCTTATTCTATCCTAAAGGGCAGCCAGACCCCCAGTGTGACATCTTGAAACTCAGAATATAAAATTAAGGACACACAAAAGCTAAAATAGATTTGGGTGGGTAGCCAAAGCAACAGAACAAAGTCTGAGTCCAGTCAGGCACCTTGAAGAACGACACGAATTGCACACGGAAGCTGATACCCAGAATTAAACTGTTGGTCTTAAGGTTGCTACTGAAATCAAACTTTGTTCTAGAAAAACAAAAAAGTTTTCCATCAGCCTACAATGCATTTAGGAGGGTAGGCGGCATCATAGATTCCGATCTTGTCAGGTCTCGGAAGAGAAGCAGGGTCAGTACTTGGAAGGTACGAGAAAGACTCTGCAGAGGAAGGCTTCAGGCCAACCACCTCTGCTTCTCACTTGCCTTGGAAGCCCCTTGCTGGGAGAAGCTAAGTGGGGTTAGTAATGGGAGTTGGATGGGAGACCACCAAAGAAGGCTCCTCAGAGGAAGGCAATGGCAAACCACCTCTGCTTCTCACTTGCCTTGAGAGCCCCTTGCTGGGAGAAGCCAAGCAGGGTCAGTACTTGGATGAGAGACCACCAAGGAATACTCTGCAGAGGAAGGCTACAGGTAAACCACCTCTGCTTCTCACTTGCCTTGGAAGCCCCTTGCTGGGAGAAGCTAAGCGGGGTCAGTACTTGGATGGGAGACCACCAAGAAAGACTCTGCAGAGGAAGGCTACAGGCAGACCACCTCTGCTTCTCACTTGCCTTGGAAGCCCCTTGCTGGGAGAAGCTAAGCAGGGCCAGTACTTGGATGGGAGACCACCAAGGAAGACTCTGCAGAGGAAGGCTACAGGTAAACCACCTCTGCTTCTCACTTGCCTTGGAAGCCCCTTGCTGGGAGAAGCTAAGCAGGGTCAGTACTTGGATGGGAGACCACCAAGAAAGACTCTGCAGAGGAAGGCTACAGGTAAACCACCTCTGCTTCTCACTTGCCTTGGAAGCCCCTTGCTGGGAGAAGCTAAGCGGGGTCAGTACTTGGATGGGAGACCACCAAGAAAGACTCTGCAGAGGAAGGCTACAGGCAGACCACCTCTGCTTCTCACTTGCCTTGAGAGCCCCTTGCTGGGAGAAGCCAAGCAGGGCCAGTACTTGGATGGGAGACCACCAAGGAAGACTCTGCAGAGGAAGGCTACAGGTAAACCACCTCTGCTTCTCACTTGCCTTGGAAGCCCCTTGCTGGGAGAAGCTAAGCGGGGTCAGTACTTGGATGGGAGACCACCAAGAAAGACTCTGCAGAGGAAGGCTACAGGCAGACCACCTCTGCTTCTCACTTGCCTTGGAAGCCCCTTGCTGGGAGAAGCTAAGCAGGGCCAGTACTTGGATGGGAGACCACCAAGGAAGACTCTGCAGAGGAAGGCTACAGGTAAACCACCTCTGCTTCTCACTTGCCTTGGAAGCCCCTTGCTGGGAGAAGCTAAGCAGGGTCAGTACTTGGATGGGAGACCACCAAGAAAGACTCTGCAGAGGAAGGCTACAGGTAAACCACCTCTGCTTCTCACTTGCCTTGGAAGCCCCTTGCTGGGAGAAGCTAAGCAGGGCCAGTACTTGGATGGGAGACTACCAAGGAAGACTCTGCAGAGGAAGGCTACAGGTAAACCACCTCTGCTTCTCAGTTGCCTTGGAAGCCCCTTGCTGGGAGAAGCTAAGCAGGGTCAGTACTTGGATGGGAGACCACCAAGGAGGACTCTGCAGAGGAAGGCTACAGGTAAACCACCTCTGCTTCTCACTAGCCTTGGAAGCCCCTTGCTGGGAGAAGCCAAGCAGGGTCAGTACTTGGATGGGAGACCACCAAGGAAGACTCTGCAGAGGAAGGCTACAGGCAGACCACCTCTGCTTCTCACTTGCCTTGGAAGCCCCTTGCTGGGAGAAGCTAAGCAGGGCCAGTACTTGGATGGGAGACTACCAAGGAAGACTCTGCAGAGGAAGGCTACAGGTAAACCACCTCTGCTTCTCATTTGCCTTGGAAGCCCCTTGCTGGGAGAAGCTAAGCAGGGTCAGTACTTGGATGGGAGACCACCAAGAAAGACTCTGCAGAGGAAGGCTACAGGCAGACCACCTCTGCTTCTCACTTGCCTTGGAAGCCCCTTGCTGGGAGAAGCTAAGCGGGGTCAGTACTTGGATGGGAGACCACCAAGAAAGACTCTGCAGAGGAAGGCTACAGGCAGACCACCTCTGCTTCTCACTTGCCTTGGAAGCCCCTTGCTGGGAGAAGCTAAGCGGGGTCAGTACTTGGATGGGAGACCACCAAGAAAGACTCTGCAGAGGAAGGCTACAGGCAGACCACCTCTGCTTCTCACTTGCCTTGGAAGCCCCTTGCTGGGAGAAGCTAAGCAGGGCCAGTACTTGGATGGGAGACCACCAAGGAAGACTGCAGAGGAAGGCTACAGGTAAACCACCTCTGCTTCTCACTTGCCTTGGAAGCCCCTTGCTGGGAGAAGCTAAGCAGGGTCAGTACTTGGATGGGAGACCACCAAGAAAGACTCTGCAGAGGAAGGCTACAGGTAAACCACCTCTGCTTCTCACTTGCCTTGGAAGCCCCTTGCTGGGAGAAGCTAAGCAGGGCCAGTACTTGGATGGGAGACTACCAAGGAAGACTCTGCAGAGGAAGGCTACAGGTAAACCACCTCTGCTTCTCATTTGCCTTGGAAGCCCCTTGCTGGGAGAAGCTAAGCAGGGTCAGTACTTGGATGGGAGACCACCAAGGAGGACTCTGCAGAGGAAGGCTACAGGTAAACCACATCTGCTTCTCACTAGCCTTGGAAGCCCCTTGCTGGGAGAAGCCAAGCAGGGTCAGTACTTGGATGGGAGACCACCAAGGAAGACTCTGCAGAGGAAGGCTACAGACAGACCACCTCTGCTTCTCACTTGCCTTGGAAGCCCCTTGCTGGGAGAAGCTAAGCAGGGCCAGTACTTGGATGGGAGACTACCAAGGAAGACTCTGCAGAGGAAGGCTACAGGTAAACCACCTCTGCTTCTCATTTGCCTTGGAAGCCCCTTGCTGGGAGAAGCTAAGCAGGGTCAGTACTTAGATGGGAGACCACCAAGGAAGACTCTGCAGAGGAAGGCTACAGGCAGACCACCTCTGCTTCTCACTTGCCTTGGAAGCCCCTTGCTGGGAGAAGCTAAGCAGGGCCAGTACTTGGATGGGAGACTACCAAGGAAGACTCTGCAGAGGAAGGCTACAGGTAAACCACCTCTGCTTCTCATTTGCCTTGAGAGCCCCTTGCTGGGAGAAGCCAAGCAGGGTCAGTACTTGGATGGGAGACCACCAAGAAAGACTCTGCAGAGGAAGGCTACAGGTAAACCACCTCTGCTTCTCACTTGCCTTGGAAGCCCCTTGCTGGGAGAAGCTAAGCAGGGCCAGTACTTGGATGGGAGACTACCAAGGAAGACTCTGCAGAGGAAGGCTACAGGTAAACCACCTCTGCTTCTCATTTGCCTTGGAAGCCCCTTGCTGGGAGAAGCTAAGCAGGGTCAGTACTTGGATGGGAGACCACCAAGGAGGACTCTGCAGAGGAAGGCTACAGGTAAACCACCTCTGCTTCTCACTAGCCTTGGAAGCCCCTTGCTGGGAGAAGCCAAGCAGGGTCAGTACTTGGATGGGAGACCACCAAGGAAGACTCTGCAGAGGAAGGCTACAGGTAAACCACCTCTGCTTCTCACTTGCCTTGGAAGCCCCTTGCTGGGAGAAGCTAAGCAGGGTCAGTACTTGGATGGGAGACCACCAAGAAAGACTCTGCAGAGGAAGGCTACAGGTAAACCACCTCTGCTTCTCACTTGCCTTGGAAGCCCCTTGCTGGGAGAAGCTAAGCAGGGCCAGGACTTGGATGGGAGACTACCAAGGAAGACTCTGCAGAGGAAGGCTACAGGTAAACCACCTCTGCTTCTCAGTTGCCTTGGAAGCCCCTTGCTGGGAGAAGCTAAGCAGGGTCAGTAACTTGGATGGGAGACCACCAAGGAAGGACTCTGCAGAGGAAGGCTACATGGTAAACCACCTCTGCTTCTCACTAGCCTTGGAAGCCCCTTGCTGGGAGAAGCCAAGCAGGGTCAGTACTTGGATGGGAGACCACCAAGGAAGACTCTGCAGAGGAAGGCTACAGGCAGACCACCTCTGCTTCTCACTTGCCTTGGAAGCCCCTTGCTGGAGTTGCCGTAAGCCACTGGCAACTTGGCAGCACTTGACGTGAACACAGCCCAAGCATTTACTCAACTGCCTGCAAAAAACTGATGCCTCGGGAATCAAAAGCATCGCTTACTTGCCCGGACAAACCATTTGCACATGTGGACCTTCCTACCTTCATGTTGCCTTCTGCCGAGCCCGTAGAGAAACATTCTTCAGAGGTGTCCAGGGAAAGGGCCTTAATGGGGGAGTCATGCGCCTGGAAGGTGTGAAGGACTTGCCTCTGCCTGATATCGAAGATGGAGATACAGCCTTTCCTGCCTCCGGAAATCAGCAGCTGGTGCTTTGGAGCATACTGAAGGACTGTAGCACCGTTATCGTGACACGCGAAGCCTGGGGGAGAAACACACAGATGGGAAATTTGGCATTATGAACCTCACACTGCAGGCTGATACTAATGGTGTTTGCTACCAGTGTAGTGGAGGGCATGCCGATTTAGGACTAGGGAGACCTGGGTTCGAATCCCCCATGCCTGCTATGAAACTCACTGGGCCAGCTCTTGGGGCAATCATGAACTCACTGAGGGAACATATGAAATGGTTTCATAGTGAGTCAGAGCCAGAGTGAGGCTGAGCCTGGAAACTGGTGTGGGGGGGTGAGGGTGTATGACAGCGTGTATGACACCGGTGATGCTGCTCTGTCGCTTTCGGGTAAAACCTGGAAATGACAAATGGCAGCTCTAGGAATCATCGGAAACTCTATGGTTGGTGATGTCACGGTTTTGCTTTTTTTTTTAATCCTCTCACCACTGCTCAGAGTGCCAGAGGGCAACAGGCTTGCCAAAGGAGGAGGCCTGGCAAGCCTGACCAACTACCTGATCCTTTTAACTGGAGATGCCAGGGATTGAACTGGGACCCTCTGCGTGCACATCAGGTGCTCTGTCACTAAGCGACAATGCCTCCCTGAATGCAGCTGCCCTTATACCAAGTCAGATCGCTGGTCTATCAAGGTCAGTATCGTCAACTCTCATTGGCAGTGCCAGTCCAGGGCCTCAAGTCCTTCCCATCCCCAATGGCCCGATCCTTTCAACTAGAGAGGCTGGGGACTGAAGCTGGGATCTCCTGCATGCAAAGCAGAGGCTCTGCCCACTGAGCCACCACCCCGTCCCTACCTCACAGGGTTGTTGTGAGGATAATATGAAGAGGTATGCCTTTAGGCTCTCATAGGAGGAATGTGATACAAACACCAGGATCAAGAAGAAGCTGACAGAGAAGATGGAGAAGAAGAAAAGGAGCTGGATTTATACCCCGCCCTTCACTCAGAGTCTCAGAGCAGCTTACAATCTCCTTTCCCTTCCCCTCCCCACAACAGGCACCCTGTGAGATAGCTGGGGCTGAGAGAGCTCTTTCGAGGACTGCTCTTGCAGAGAGCAGCTGTGCCAGAGAACTTGTGACTGACCCAAGGTCACCCAGCATGGCTGCAGGTGGAGGAGTGGGGGAATCAAACCTGGTTCTCCCAGATTAGAGTCCACCGCTCTTAACCACTACACCAAACTGGCTAGTTATTCTAAATCTAGTTAATCAAAATAAATGTAAAATGAGAGCCAATGTGATGTAGTGGTGAGAGCGCTGGGACTAGGATCTGGAAGTTCCTGAAGTGCTGGAACTAGGATCAAATCCCCTCTCTGCTCTAGAAGCTCACCGGGTGACCTTGAACCAATCACACATTCAGAAGCTCACCAGGTGACCGTGGGCCAATCACATGTTCAGAAGCTCACCAGGTGACTGTGGGCCAATCACATGTTCAGCCTAACCTCCCTCACAGCCACAGGGAGGAGGGGAGAGTGAAGGGGAGAAAGGAGGGGTACAAGTGAAGGAAACAAATCCACAGAAATCAAATCCTCGCTGAGAAGGGAGGCAGAATTCAGTGCAGCGAAACTGCACTTCAGACCCAGCAGGCAACTTCTTCACACTTCAGCAGGGCCTCCATTAACAATACCCGCCCCCCCCCCCGCTCCTCTCGCCTTTCTTCTAGCTTGGCCTCTTCTGTTAACCTCCCTCCGGCTCCCTGGCCGACTACAAACTCTCCTAGCCGAGGCTGCAGCGTCAGGACACACTTGGCAGGGCTTGGAAGGGTGACTGCCGCGATTAGCTGATGTTGAGTCTAGCCCCGGGGAGGGCCACTGCCTGCAGCTCAGAGGCTGCTCTGTTTGCCAGGCAGCCTTCAGCGGGGGACAGGAGCATCCGGGCTGCAAAGCCCAAACGGCTGCAGCAAGAATTAGGGAAATGTCCAGCAACAGTGAGAAGAGGCAGGCAAACAGCCGGTGAAAGTTTGTTTAAGAAAACGACTGGGCTTCTATTTGATATTTGCAGAAGAAACCTCCTTCCTTCTTCTGGTGCGACACAAATCTGACACGTTAGACTGGGGTTCCCCGACACGGTGCCCGCGGGCTCTATGGCTCCCGCTGACGCCTTTTTTGGTGCCCGCCAAATGCTTTCAGAAAGTGGCTGGGGCCTTTTGCCAACCAGGGCTTCTGACTGGCCGCTGGAGATGCGAGTGGCTTTGCAGAGTTTTAAGAAGCTTCTTCAGCAGCAGATTCCACCACAGCACAAACTGGGTGCGCGTAACAAAACATTTTGAAACAGGATGTTCATTTTAAAAGGCATCCCATTAAAGAGAGATTCTGCCTTGCAGTGCTGAAGAGTTACTACTAGGGTTATTTGTGACCTCACTTCCTGTGATTTCATGACTGGCTCCGCCTATTGTGGTAGCCATTCTGTGGTCGTGCCTGCCATCCAGTGTTGGAATTCCAAAGGTGCCCACCAGCTCAAAAAGGTTGGGGACTCCTGGGTTCGATCACATGGTAGATGTGCTGAGATAAACACAGCTTGAATTCCTCTATTGTTCCAAACTGGTTAACAGAGCACATTACACTGAGAAGGCCCTGCAGGCTGGGTCCTACAACTCCCTTTCAAGCCTTCTTCTCACAGAGAAAGATTTCCTTGACAAAGAAAGGCCTCTCCTCATTGCAGGAACTCCTTCTTCATGACAAGAAAGCCATCCCCCATTGGAGGAATGCTTTCTCCATCATTAAGAAAGCCGCCCTCTGTTGGATGAAGGCCTTCTCCATCACAAGAAACCCACTCTCCACTGGACAGAGGCTTTCTCCCTTGAAGGACGATCAGCAGAAGAGAATGACTGGATCCAACCAGTGTTCCCTCTAAGCTGAGTTAGTGTGAGCTGGCTCACAGTTTTTTAGCCTCGCGGCTCACACGTTTTTGCCTTAGCTCAGGAAGGAGGGCTCCAGAGCAAACTAATGTATGCAGGCAGCCAAATCGCTCGCTCACAACTTCAATGCCGGTAGCTCCCAAAGTAGAATTGTTGCTCAGAAGACTCCGCAGCTTAGAGGGAGCACTAGCATCCAAGCCATTTTGTGTGTCTGTGTTAGTTTATATATAGGCGCACACACACCTGTTAGATTCAGGCGGGGAGCCGAGTTGGTTTGAAGCAACAGAACAACGTCTGAGTCCAGCGGCACCTTTAAGACCAACAAAGTTTGATTCTGGGTCTGAGCTTCTGTGTACAGGCAGCACTTCCTCAGGTACACGGAGGGCCGGGTCTCTGTGCTGCCATCTCCCCCAACTCTTCCTCCATGGAGCTCAGCTGTCTTTACCGTTTTGGGATGAAGCCCCCTCAGCCCCCAGTTCCTAACATTTGGCAGGTCCGGCTCTCGCTGTTCTGTGTTTGGTGAAAAATCTTTTGTTGTGGACCCCAACCCCCAAAAGAACACAACTCAGAAATCCACATCCCAACAACTGGCTTTAACAGAAAACTCAAACTAAAATTTTAATTGCAAGCTACTCTGGAGACAACCTGGCTGAAAAGTGAGATGTGAAGGTCGCCAAAGCGAAGAACCATCCAAGATCCGATGCTCCATTTCCAGCAAGGTAAACATCAAACTGCTTCGTCGGGGGGGGTCGGTCCACTAACCCATCTAGGCCAGAAAAGTCTCTGGCAGCTCTCCAAGAAAAGCAGTGCGGTACAGTGGTCGAGTGTTGAGCTAGGATCTGGAAGACCTGAGTTCAAGTCTCCACGTTACCATGAAGCTCACTGCGTGATCTGGGGCCAGCCACTCTCCATCTGACCAGCCTCAAAGAATTGTTGTCAGGACGAAATGGGAATGGGAGAACTCAGCGCTCCCTCGGAAGAGGATGGGGGAAAAACTCTACTGAACAGATCGGAAGAAGAAAATCTCTCCAGGCTTTGCAACTTGAAATGTGGAAAAACTGCGGCTTTATCTTGGGCACCTTCTGAATTCAAACCAAATGCATCAGCTTTGGGCTACAGTCCCTATAGAGGCCCACCACTTATTTAGGGGAACCTCCCTCACCCCTTGACACGTAGCGATAAACCTACCGTGTATGAGGCTATTCGCTGGCGACACCAACGTGTCCCACAAGCACACATTTCTGCGGGACACAAAACATACAGAGGTTATTCGCCAAGTTGCAATGCTGGTGCAAACTCTTCTGCCGTTTCAGCTTTGCCCAGTATGACCCCCCTCGCCTCTTTCGGTCTTCGTCACGGGGCCTCCTGCAGAGGCCTGCTCCACGAAGAGGCTGCCCGTCACCTGCCAGGGCAAGGGCCTTCTCGGTGGCTGCCCCTCCTCTCTGGAACCAGATCCCCGAGCCGATCCGCGCCCTCCAGGATCTTTAAAGTCCCGTATGGCATGTAAGGCTGCCTTGTTTTGTGCAGCATTTAATTAACCAACGGCTGTCTGTCTGTCCAGATTTGTTCCACAGCTGATGACCAGCTGAATTTTAATTAGAATCTGCTTTATTGTATTTATCGGCTTTATTATCTATTTTAAGTTTTAACGCTATGTGGCGTATGTTGTGGAACCCCCACCCCCCCGAGTCCTCTGTTGAGGAGAGGATGTGGGCTACAAATTAATTAAATAAATAAATATCCGTATTCTTGGAGCTTGTGGGGGGCAACAGTGGGGAGGGCTTCTGGAGTTCTGCCCCACTGGTGGACCTCCTGAGGGCACCTGGGTTTTGGCCACAGTGTGACATGGACTGGATGGCCCATTGGCCTGCTCCAAGATGGCTTCTCTTATGTTCGTAAATAAACAAGCAGACATACCTGTTGTCACCAGACTGCCCAGAGGTCGCCACCAGACTCGAAGAGGTAATGAATGCAAAGTCACTTGTGGTTTTGCTGTGGCACTGCCAGCTCTGCCAAGACAAGACACACGGGTATCAGCCGCACGGGATGGACCATTAGCAATTTGAACTGTTCTAGGCTGAGTGTGAAAAGGGACCAGGAGATGTTAAGGACCCCCCCCAGCTTAGTCCGCTCTATTATTAACATTTCCATCCGTGGCCACATCTTCCTGCAGCTGTTCCTCTCCCCCACGGGTCTACATGGAGTAGGGCATGCCTGGGCTTACTGTGAGGGAGCCACAGCAAAAGAGTGAACCGGAGGCAGCAACCCCATCATGGAGGTGGCCGGCCACTGGCTCGTGCTCTTTGACCTTCCTCTGGGAAGCAACCTTCTTGCGAATGTAGCCAGGGGAGGCATTGCTGGAGAAGCTGCCTGCAAAATGCAGATGCGGCAGCCCTGAGGCTCTCCTGAAGCTGAAAAAGCAGCTACCGGGAGATGGCGAGGACAAAGCGAGGATAGGAATGCCTTGCCTTGGCCCTGGCGGAGGCCACCGTCTCCCCCCACCCCAATCCCCTCTCCAGGACACCAAAGAGCATCGCCACGAAAGAGAGGGTCACCCGGAGGTCCTCTTCAGCTGCCTAAAACTTGGAGAAATAAGAGACACTCAAAAATGATTTTTTAAAAAAAAGAGAATTGCTCTAACTGCTTACCAGATAAGGTTTAGGATTAGTTGCCGTTTGGTTTACTTGCCATATGCTTAAGAATCCTTCTCCGTCCGCTACGCCACACTGCAGAGAGAGAGATTTTTTGGAGGTGAGTATTTTGTGTGTGAGTGCCTGGAAGTCATGGCTGACTCCTGGTGACCCCTACTGGGGCTTGGATGTTTCCGAGAGGTGGCTTGCTATTACCTGCCTCTGTGTCCCAGCCCTGGTATCCCTTGGAGGTCTCCCTTCCAAGTACTTGCCAGGGTCGTTGGCCCTGCTTAGCTTCCGAGATCTGACGAGATCGGCCTTGCCGGGGCTACCCAGGTCAGGGCTGCAGAGAGATAGACTGGACTTGTTCTGTCAACAATATTCATGGCTTTATAAAAACATGGCCATACTTTCCAATGACTGGGTTGCTGGAGAAAATATCCAGTACTCTTGGCAACATATTTTTTTTAACATGGTAGCTTTTAAACATTTATAAATTAGAACATTCTTCAGAAACCTGGACTTGTTTAAAGTCTGGTCACCCCGAGGGCAAATTCAGCGAGGGTTGGGGAATACCTGGAGATTTGGGGGGCGGAGCCTGAGGAGGGCGGGGTTTGGGGGAGCAGAAGGACTTCAGCAGGCTACAAGGCCACAGCGCCCACCCCCCAAAGTTCTCCAGAAGAACTGAGCTGTATTGTACAGAAATCAGTTGTAATAGTAGGAGATGACCAGGCCTTGCCTGGAGATTGGCAACCCTAAGTTCAGCCATTGCTCTCTGCTGTGCCACTGCCAGCCAAGCCCCTGTGGCCTGCCCGCATGAGCCTGGTTTGGACCCAGTGGGTGACAACCAGTGCACCCTCTAAGCTGTGTTAGTGTGAGCTAGCTTACAGTTTTTTAGCCTCCGACTCACACATTTTTTGTCTTAGCTCAGGAAGGAGGGCTCCAGAGCAAACTGATTTATGCAGCAGCCGAATTGCTCACTCACAACTTTAATGCCAGGAGCTCACAAAGTAGAATGTTTGCTCACAAGACTCCACAGCTTAGAGGGAGCATTGATGGCATTTACTTCCCATGAAGTGCAATCCTAACGCCCCAGTGTGGATGGCCCCAGCTGGCCTGGTTCTGTCAGATCTTGAAAGCTAAGCAGGGTCGGCCCTGGTTAGTACTTAGATGGGAGACCAGCAAGGAAGCTGAGGGCTGCTACGCAGGGGCAGGCACTGGCAAAGCACCCTCTGCTCATCTCTTGCCTTGAAAACCCTGTGAAGATGCTCTAAGAAGCTAAGCAGGGTCAGTTTTGTTCAGTACTTAGATAGGAGAGCACCAAGGAAGTCCAGGGTTGCTGTGCAGAGGCAGGCGATGGCAAACCACCCTCAAATGTCTCCTGCCCTGAAAATGCCATAAGTTGGCTGCAATTTGATGGTGCCTTCAGAGGAGGAGGAGAAGAAGAGGAGATTGGATTTCTACCCCGCCCATCACTTGGAGTCTCAGAGTGGCTTACAATCTCCTTCCCTTCCCCTCCCCACAACAGACACCCTTGTGAGGTAGGTGGGGCTGAGAGAGCTCTTTCCAGAACTGCTCTTGAGAGAACAGCTCTGAGATCACCCAAGGTCACACAGCTGGCTGTATACAGAGGAGTGGGGAACCAAATCCAGTTCTCCAGATTGGAGTCCACCACTCTTAACCACCACACCAAACTGGAAAAAATCTCTCTTTGGAAAGGTAATAGAAACGTGGAGCACCAGCCTTGAACCCAGGGACCTGCAGAACCGATCCACCTTTGCTTCTGACTCCAAGTGATTTTCCCAGGGTCTCAGGAAGAGAAAGGCCTTCCCAGCATTTGTTATATGAGATCTTGTAAGCAGAGGTGCTGGGAACTGAACCTGGGACCTGCAGCACGTGAAGCAGGAATATGGAGTCACGACCCCCTTTTCCAACGAGCCTTCCTCCAAAAGACAGGCCTGATGTGGAAACTCTCAGAGGCTGAAAAATTCCACCCACCCGCTTAGCATCGCTTCCTAAATCCCACGGCGGCCCCCCGCTAAGAACACCCCCTCTCTCTCCAGCAGTCAGAACTCCGCAAGCCGGTTTCTTAACCAGGATTATCCGAGCTACAGTTCCTTCCACTTCACACCTTCCTCTTCTTCCACAGTGTGCCAAGAGAAGACTAAGAACTTCACGAATGGGCTCATATGGAGCTTGGCAGGAGCCGGCCTTCCCGTTGAGAGGCATTATGGAGTATTTATAGCCTCCTGCCCAGACAGGAGAGACCGGCGTTCTTGGCTATCCAACGTTTTATAATGAGCTGCTCTAAATCAAGAGCAAAAACTGTTCCAGAACTTTTGGAAAGAGTGACTAAAAGCTTTCAAAACTGCACCAAAGGATAAGGGGATGGTTCAACAGAAACACAGGAAAATGTTGGGCAGGGGCTCTGGCTCAGTGGCAGACCTTAGCATGCAGAAGGTCCCAGGTTCAATCCCTGGCATCTCTGGCTAAAAGTACCAGGCAGCAGGTGATGGGAAAGACCTCTGCCGGAGACCCTGGAAAGCCGTTGCCAGTCTGAGTAGACAACACTGATCTTGATGGACCAGTGGTCTGATTCAATATAAGGCAGCTTCTTCTCTTCTAGTTCACGCGTTCTAGTGTTCAACTGATAGTATTTCCCAAGCAGCACTAGCAATTAATCTGTGCCGGGAAGTAAGTCCATGCTGAGTGAAGAATAGTGAATTGGTGTTCCATAGAAAGGAAATAACCGGCATCTGAAAGACCTCTGCCTGGGACCCCGGAGAGCTGCTGCCAGTTTGAGTGGGCAATGCTGACTGTAATGGACCAATGGTTGGCGGCTTCATTTAGGGAGGAGTCAAAGCTCAGTGGTAGAGCATCTGGTTGGCATGCAGAAGGTCTCAAGTTCAATTCCAGCAGCTGACGTTAAAGACCTCTGCCCAGAGCCTGGAGAGCCGCTGCCAGTCAGAGTAGGCAATACTGACCCTGATGGACTGATGGCTTGATTCAGTGTAAGGATTCAGTATAAGGCAGTTTCATGTGTCCATGTGTACCCATGTAGGGCCTTGAAAAATATTGTGGTTTCTGTGAAGTTTTTTCCAGAGTGGCTAGGGTGTCGGGGAAGACCCAGGACTGAACACCCGCTCTGCCATGGAAGCCTGCTGGGTGAGGAGCTGTTGTGAGGAGGAAACGGAAGACAGCAGAATGACGTAAGCTACTTTGGCTCCCCGATGGCGAGAAAGGCAGAGTGTGAACGAAGTAAGTAAATAAATAAGCATAGGAACATACATTGCAGCTGTACAAACCTGAATGCGACTTTATTTCTGTGGCATACTTATATTCATTTTTTTAAGGGAGAGGGTTTGGCTGGTTGACGTTGCTTTCTTATCAAGGGCTCAGGTACGAGAAAGGCTCACATGCAGTCCTGCTGATCAAGGCAAGCAAAAGGTTTGCAGTGCTACAGATTCCCCATTTTGTGCTTTGCTTTTTGGGTTGATTGCCCCATCTTGCACTGGTGGGGAGTGGAGTTAACAGAGGGGCCAAAGCTCAGAGGTAGAGCATTTGCTTCACACCATCCCTGGCATCTCCAGTCCAAAAGGATCAGGAAGCAAGTGATGTGAAAGACCTTAAGCCTGAGACTCTGGAGAGCCCCTGCCAGTCAGGGCAGACCGCACCAACTCTGACAAACTCTGCACAATGCGACTTCATGTGAGTTTGGGGGGGGGGGCGACATCATTCCCTAGCGTGGCTTAATCAGGATGCAGACAAAGGGCTGAGAGATGAAGTCATGACCCGGAATACCACCCCTCCCCATAATACACTTCCAAGTCTACAGTTTACATCACTCTGCTTTATGCAATTCTTCAAAACACCTTCTCGATGCAACTCACAGTTCAGTATTTCAGTTCTTTCAGAAACATATATAAACAAAGCTTCAGAGCACAGCCGTATTGGTCTGAAGCAGAACGGCTCGATTCAAGTCCAGTCGCACCTTTGCATGGGAAAAGGGAGCGTTGACTCTAGAAAGCTTGTACCCCGAAAGTATTTTTGGTCTCTAAGGTGCTACGGGACTCGAATCCAGATGTCTACACAAACTCTCTCAATCTGCAGTGGTGGTAATACATTCCTCCCTCCTGCTCCCTTAATTTCTTTTGCTGCTGTTCCCCCTAGAGGTGAGCTGCTATATTCCAGAAACTGCAAACATTTTCATTTTAATGGACCCAGGGATCAAGCGTCCACCGAACCATTAAACGCTTATTTAGAAGTGCGGCGAGAGCGCTGACCTTATTCCCCTGAGAATTGAAATACATTCGAGTGACTCTCGCGTTGCCCGCTTGCCGGAAGCACACCAGCTGCTGCGGCCTCGTCCATTCGAACATTCGCACGCTCCCGTCCTGGGCTCCCGTCAGATCTGGGGAACATAACCAGGGGCCAAGTCATCATAGAACTAACTCAGAAGAAAACAACAGCAGAATTTTAGTGTTGTGTCCTCAAGGGTTTCCCCCCCTGCCGTTTGGTTGGCTTCACTTACAGTACTGATGGACCGGATGCGAAGCCATCCTTTTCACGTTATTCAAGTTCCGCTTGATCAGCTTCATGCAAAAGAAATACTGTGTGAGTTTTATGATTACCTTTCTCCACATGTGGCGCAAGAGCACGGCAAATCACTTAAGTTTATGGCCAAGAGAAAGGACTGCATGTGAACGTACATGCACAACTATCCCTTCGCAATTCAAATTTAAGGTTGCAATCCTATATAACCTTATCAGGATTTTCGACTGCGGGGGGTGGGATTCCTATTTTTGGATGGTCACGCAAAAAACCCTGAACACTAAAACTCCCCGTAAGCAGAAGTAAGAAGCCTTCTTCTAGCTGTGCTAATTTTTATACTTGTGGGTAATTTTATTTTTGTCTTAAAACAATGGAGCACTCACAAATGGGACTGGCCCTTGCTTTATGACATTAGGTACTGCCAAACTGGATAAGCTAACTGGAAAGGTATATGTCAGACTAGCCCGATACCCGTGCAGTATTTAAGTTTCATAAACCCAGTTATAATACTGATGATGTGAAATTTGAAATGTGACATTTGTTGTAGGAGTTCTAATGGAGAAGACTGTAGTCTAAGAAATGAAGTGAGACATACATACTTTTTTTTTTCCTACTGAAGGAGCTCTCCCTAACCACATTGGTGGTTCTGCCCTCAGGTGCCAGGATCAGCTGATGAGCTCACTTTGGAGCAGGCCACATAGAACTGTCCATTTAAGAAGCAGTCGTCTGTTAAGTCAGCTCCTGCTACCTTCTACGAAAGTGATGGCCTCTCTTACTTGTGTTCCTGGATTGTTTTGCTCATATGGAGACTGTGTTGTTCTGAGCACCTCAGGGTGATCTTGCTGGTACTTGGCCTGTGCAGCTCAGTTCACTGTAGGAGTACTATGTGCAAATGTCTTTGCCGCATTCCTAAGTTGCCTCCTCCTTGTAGCATTGGTGTATCTGGCTCAACGTTTGCCAGGAGATTTCTTGGGGGCAGTACGAGGTGAGAGGTGTGTGTGGGAGTGGTGATGTGGTGGACATTTCTTTAGATTCGTGAGGAAGGCACGCATTGAAATGGCTCCTAGAAATGTCCTTTATTATCTCCCCGTAAACATTCATACCCTGGCCCTGCTCCTACACCTGACAGACACCGGCCTGTCTGGTGTTGGGGGGGGATTGTATTTAAAGGCATCGGGGAAGAGGCTGGGCCAGCAGCATCGCTAAAGTAATCCTGCTGGGGTGGCGTCCCTGTGGGATTGAAGTACCCCGGTCCTGTTCCTACACCTGACAAACACTGGCCTATCTGGTGTTGGGGGAGATTGTATTTAAAGGGATCGGGGAGGCTGGGCCAGCAGCAGTGCTAAGGCAATCCTGCTGAGCAAACCTCCCTGGCAGCTATGAGCATCCCACCTCCTCTCCTACACCTGACAGGCAGCAGCCTGTTCAGTGTAGGAGGGGGAGGAGTATTAGAAGCCACAGTGGAAGTGGGGCTGGCAGGATCACTAAGGCGTTGCAGCTGGGACAGGCTGCTGCACCTGACAGACAACCACCTGTTAGGTGTAGCAGGTGGGGGGGGAGTGTGTTGGAAGCCATCAGAGAGGCTGGGCCAGCAGCTTTGCTTCACCTCACAGGTGGTTGCTGGCTACTCCTGATTTCCTCAACTGTCATTAGCTCTCTGCAATTCCCTGTAACTCTTGTTTGTTTGTTTTTTACCTCAGAACACTGAGCTCTGCAGCTGACCAATCAGAGAGTGGGGGGTGCAGGGAGGCAGCTGCCTGGCAGCCGCATAGGAATCAATGGGGGGAGCACATTTTATCCCTTTTGACCCACTTAAGGGTCGAATTTCTAAAAATCCCTTCTTAGCGAGCACCTACGCCATGGTAGGAGCACTCTGCCTGAATTTGGTGTCTCTAGGTCCACTGGCTTGGCCTGGGCATTGATTTTACAGTGAGGGGACTTTCTTTTATATATATAGATGAGGAAGAAATTCCCTGGTCTTGTTTGCACAGAAATGGAATTAACTGTAACACTCACCCTAATTTTATTAGATCACTTTGGTCTAGGGTTTTTTTTGTTATAGTATAAACATAAGATAATAGCATTTCTTGTTTTTTTCCCCTCTGGGATTTTGCATTGTTCTTTTATTGATTTATGTGTAAACACTAAAAAAAGTGATTCTCCTAACATCTGCAGTTGTGCAAGTGGCACAAGCTCGTGACCAACTTTGGGACTCTACCACTTCTGCCCACTACCTGTGAATCAATGCAGTACTGGATATCATTTTGAAAGAAAGGGGAGCACACATATACTAGCTGCCCCAGTAAATCATACAAGACTATTACATGATCAAGACACCGTTCCCAGAAGGAGGGAATTGCTTCGGCATTTCTTGCCATCTAGTGGCCAACACATCGTCTTGTGATTTTTACAGAAACAACAAAAGAACACAAAACACGTCGATTATGTTATTGATTGCTACACCAACACACAAGGACAAAGGTACATACTATGCCTGCTCCGGTGCTGGTCTGCCCGCTGCCTAACCATGGCATAGACGAAGTCGAAACAGACGGTGGCGGTTGCATCTGAGCCATGCCAAAAGATGCCGTGCTCTGAGTGAGTGTTGTGGTGGAGCCACGGAAGTCGACGTCATCAGAACTGGAAAAGGCAACAAAGAGAACATTCAGCTTCTCTGTTCCTGGTAACCGGTGGTGGAAAGCGACATCAAGTCACGGCTGTCTTAAGGTGGCCCCATGGGGTCTTCAAGGCAAGAGACGTTCAGAGGTAGCCTGCCATTGTCTGCCTCCATGTCATGACCCTGGTATTCCTTGGTGGTCTCCCTTCCAAATACTAACGAGAGCTGACCCTGCTTAGCTTCCGAGATCTGATGAGATCAGGCTAGGCTGGGCTACCCAGGTCAGGGTGTCCTGGTAATTAGGTTCTTGTTTATTTGTTCCGCTCCAGCTACATGCAAAGTAATGACAAAGTAGGCTCTTTCCCTGAGGAGTTTCCGCTTGAAAAGGAGGCAGTATAAGCCCTGTTCAGTAGTTACAGTTTTTGCAACCTAGGCAAATGAAGGGGGACGTCATGGTTGGTGCAATCTTCTCTATATGGGTGGTTACCATTTTAGTTGAATGGGGCAAGGTGTGTGTTTCGCCAGTGTTGGCGCAGGCAAATGCATATCCTCAAAAATCTGGGTTTCTGAAAGCATGTTCCATAGGTGGCAACTATACGCATTCCCTGGTTTGTACGATGAGGCGACTGTGTGTATTGAGAGGATTGTGCATGCCATGCTTTCCTCATATATGTGTTCAGATCACCAAAACTGTAATGACTGAACAGGGTTGTAGGGAAGAGAGAAAGAGGGAAGGATGGATGGCTCGGTTCGCTGTCACAAGGGGAAGGGCACCCTCAGTTGTGGCCCCTACCCTGTGGAATGCACTCTCGGATGACAACTTGTTTAGTTTCCACAGGACATGCAAAGCTGAATTGTTTAGATTGGCCTTTGGAGGGTAAATAACCACATTTTGACTGTTTTAATAGTGGTATAGTGATAGCCACGTATTTTAATGTTAATATTTTATATTTGCTATTTGTTTTTATGTTGTCGAAGACTTTCACAGCCGGAGTTCATTAGTTGCTGTAGATTTTCCGGGTTGTGTGGCCGTGGTCTTGGCACTGTAGGACCTGACGTTTCGCCAGTAGCCGTGACTGGCATCCTCAGAGGTATAACACAGAAAGATGGAGTACTCTCTGTGTCAAGGTCCATCTTTCTGTGTTATACCTCTGAGGATGCCAGTCACAGCTACTGGCGAAACGTCAGGTCCTACAATGCCAAGACCACGGCCACACAACCCGGAAAATCTACAGCAACTAATGTTTTTATGTTGTTTTTACCTTATTGGTTTTAATGTTGTAAGCTGCCACTTTGGGTGGATGGAGATGAAAAAAGTCTAACACATAAACAGCAGAATAAATAAACAGCAGAAAAGTAGGCATACCCTTCCAGAAACTTATATAGAATCCCTCAGCCTTTCCTGGAGACCAAGCCCTACGGAGGAAAAGCTGAGGGACTTTCTGGGGAATGTTCAGTCTGGAGAAGAGGAGGTCGAGGGGGGACATGATTGCTCTCTTTAAGCATTTGAAGGGCTGTCACTTAGAGGAGGGCAGGGAGCTACTCCTGTTGGCGGCAGGGGATAGGACTCGCAATAATGGGTTTAACTTAAGGGCGGGAATCTTAGGAAATTTTTTTATACAGTAGGAGTAGCTCAGCGGTGGAATCAGCTGCCTTGGGAGGTGGTGAGCTCCCTCTCGCTGGCAGTCTTCAAGCAGTGGCTGGACAAACACCTGTCAAGGATGCTTCAGGTGGTTCCTGCATTGAGCAGGGGGCTGGACCAGATGGCCTGCATGGCCCAACTCTGTGTTTCTATGAGTAAGGAAGAAGGAGTAAGTCTTTAAGGGCAGGGGAGAGATCCTGAAGACATTACAGGATGCATTTGGCAAGAGAGAAAAGGCAGAGTCGTTTGAGGGAACACCTGATAAGTTCTCTCTTCACAACCTCAGCTGGGGTGATAATTCTGACAAAGTGAACCTTTTTGTTTTCAAGAGGGCTGATCCGAGATGCTCAAACCACTGCCCTGGTCCTTCTCTGTGCCACCTTGCCCCCCCCAACAGGAAGAGTGTGATATTACACATTTTTGTCAGATTCGTATTTACCCTGTCCTGCTACGAAGAGTTCGGATGCATAATTTGAAAGCATAAAGGTTTCACTGCATAGAAGAGTAATTCCCCACATTAAAATACCATTGGAATTTCATATTTCTCAGCAAAAGGGAATTCCGTGACTGGAACAAGGATGGATGAATGAAAAGAACTAAAAGATGGGGGAGGGGGGTGCGGATGCTTAGTTGTTCCCAAGGGCCTAAAGAAAGATTTATTTATTTATTTATTTATTTATAAAATTTGGTTATGACTCAGAGAGGAGAAAAACAAAACTCCACAAGAGGGAATTTAGACATGGAGAAGAAACTGGGATCACATCCGGAAATTACGTTACAGATTTTGTACTTAAAAGTATTTGTAACTTTCCACTTAAATACGGCTGCTGGGTGAGAACAGCCAACCTTTTAGATTCACGGTCATATTCCTCCCCGATCCATATGTATGACTGAGCAGCCAACAACGCCGACACATCCAGTTCTTGAACATCGTGAGTAGAAGCTAAAACGATCTCGTTTATGTTGGCCTGGGCGGGAGAAACACAAAAGCAAGAGTGGAAATTGAGACACCTTTGGCAAGCGCAGTAAGCGCTATCGGAGCGCTGCTCCGGCCACCACCGCCCTGCAGGCTGAGATGGAGGGGAACGGGCAGGGTTTGCCAGCAGCACCTGGACGGCAAGAGGGCAGCATCGGTGCATGTCAGTGCGTACAGGTGCACTGCATCAGAAGCGAGCAGGTGAGGGGGATGTAAAGAGCGGGAAGCCACTCTCGCCTTTTAATCTCGATGAGCCACGGCAAGAAAAGAAGCTGCAGCTGCACACAGGGACCATGTAGCCTCAGTATGTATCCAGTCAAGGGGCGCTGGCGATTGGTTGTCTCAGTGCAGGCCCGTAGCTACAGTGGGGCTTTTGGGGGCTCTGCCCCCTTTCTGAAAGGCACAGCCCCACAAGAATATCTCATGTAAATGCCTTTTTCAATCATTTTAAAACATTTTTTAAAAGTGTGTGTGCTCCTTTAAGCAGAGTGGGGCGCTGTAGTTGACTAATTCCCACACTGAGCAAGGGGGTTGGAATAGGTGACCTCTAGGATCCCTTCTAATTCTGTGTCAAGAAAATAGTCTCCTCTAAGAGAGTTTTTCTGCCTAAGTGTTCACTTTCTTGACTCTAGAAGTCATCACTCCCACCTGCCGGCTTGTTAGCAGAATTGTTGCTGAGGCTGGCAGAAGTGATTAACTTGCAGCAGCTGAGAACTGTCATCTAAAGTGGCTGACAGCTTGCAATTTAGAGATCTATCCTGGTCACAGCTTTCTGTTGGCTAAGTGGCTTTTCTTTCTGCATGGAGAACGGTGGTCCCACCAGAAAAAAATCTGCCCCACAAGCCACAAAATCCTGGCTACGGGCCTGCTTCCGCGCCCACCAAACCTGGGGTAGGTGCAAGATGAAGGCCGGGAGCGGTCCTGTCGAACAGGAGGGCTCTTACCTTATTGATGGCAAATGCCATGATCATATCCGACTCCTTGTGTATAATTTTTGCTTTCCCCCCTGGATAGCCGAGTTCTGCCTCCACCTACAAAATATCACGAGAATGACACCATTTAAAACAAGAGCCTCGGAAAGCTTTCTGGTTGCACGAAAAGACGATGGGAAACACAAGAAGCAAGCGTGCACGAGAAACTTAAGTAGTGATGGCATTCTTTAAAAAGCGATGATGTGCAGTTAAGGGTTGCCAAACCTCCAGGTGGCGCCTGGGCATCTCCCAGAACTACAACTCATCATCAGGTGAAGGAGATGGGATTCCTCTAGAGAAAACGGCTGCTCTGGAGGGTGGAATCTCGGCATCACATCCATGCCGAGAGCTCCCTCTTCCCCAAACCCCAGGGCTCCCTCCGCAAATCCCTGGAATTTTCTGACCCAGAGTTGGCAACCCCTTTGTGGAGGGCTTCTAGTATCTCCTCCCGGGTTGTCCAGAAACCACACTGGTTCACTTTTCAAACCTAGCACACAAACTGCTGTCACACTCTAGTGCTCTGAAGCGGACTGTGTGGTTCTGGTTACTGAACTGTCTGTTCACAGATTCGGCATCGGCCAGAAATGTGACCAAGGCCACAGATCTTCCTGTCGGCGACTGCGAGAGAGAAAGGAAAAGAGAGAGAGAGAGACCCGCAGAAGTGCTCGGGAGGCAAAAACACTACCTTGTTTTTCCCATCTTCTGCTAGGCTGTTTTGTGTGACCTGCTCCTCGCGGTCTTCTACAGACTACACAAACACCACACGACCACAAACACAAAACACGACACATGCACAAACAAATATATAAAAGAAAAAAAAATGAATGAAGAATGTTCCAAAACGAGCGTTTTACAAAGGCCACCCAGTTAGGTCTGCTAATGACAAATGCACAGTGGTTCTTTCTTCCCCCCTTGTCTATTAAACAACAAGGGCTTCAACAGAAGCATTTGGAATGCAATGCCTCTCGGATGGACACAAAAAGGTACAGCATAGCAAATGAACTGCAGAAACACACACACAAACTTCACACTAGTAAAGGTAAAGGTTCCCTTGCTCGAAAGCCAGTCGAATCCGACTCTAGGGTTATGGTGCTCATCTCCGTTTCAAAGCCGAAGAGCCAGCGCTGTCCGAAGACGTTTCCGTGGTCATGTGGCCGGCATGACTAAACACCAAGGCGCACGGAACACTGTTACCTTCCCACCGAAGTGGTACCTATTTATCTACTTGCAATTTCTTGCTTTCGAACTGCTAGGTTGGCAGGAGCTGGAACTAGAGACGGGAGCTCACTCCGTCTTGCGGCACCTGGGTCTTGAACTGCTGAACTGCTGACCTTCCACAGCCTGCAGTTCAGCGTCTTAACCACTTGAGCCACTGCAGTAGGAAGGGTTTTTTAGCTGCTAAGCAGCTGGCTCATAGTCTCTGCAGTGGGAGAGAAGCAGAAGACAGACTGGAGTGGGGAGGGGGCTTGCAGTGGGTTGATTCCAGACTAAATTTTCTGCTAATGGAATGGAACTTTCCCTTACTCTCCCTTCATCTTCCTGCAGCCCATGGATCTCTGCATAATCCGCGATAGGGGATCTTGAAGAAAAATATATGGGGGTCTGCAAACGGAGGGGGAGTCAGTGGAAGACGCCAATTTAGTCTGGATCCAAATGGCTCCCTCTAAGCTGTGCAGTCTTGTGAGCAAAAATTCTATTTTGTGAGCTACTGGCATTAAAGTTGTGAGTGAGCAATTTGGCTGCTGCATAAATTAGTTTGCTCTGGAGCCATCCTTCCTGAGCTAAGACAAAAATGTGTGAGCCGGAGGCTAAAAAACTCTGAGCTAGCTCACACTAACTCAGCTTAGAGGGAACACTGGAATCCAGTGTTTTGGCCCGCTCTGCACATGTGCAACTGGCCAGATGTTCAAGCTGTGCATGGAGAGAGCTTTGTGTTTGCACTAGAGACGCTGTGTGCATTACTTGAAAACACCAAGCCAATCCATAACATCAGCTGATAACATTAACTAGCCCATGCTTATGCACATATACAGTGTTCTAAAGCTCATTTGTGCTTGCCTAAGAAAAATCACGTCTGCAAAACAAGCACACTGCCATGCTAAAATGGAATAAGCAACCCGCACGAAAAAGCATCACAGTTTTTAGAAAGGCAGCACTGGAAGAACACTGCTCGGACATCTGTCAGTTCTGTTTGCCATGGCTTCCATGTACCTCGCTTTGCTTCCTTTTCTTGGCAAAGGTGTACCGGAGAAAAGTGTCCTGCAGTAATTCTTGTTTCACCAGAAAATGCCACAGTCTCTTAGCCGGCAGCGCAGAATAGTCTTTTGATCTGTAAGGAGGGGGAAAAGGAGGGCACTAGTGGAGAATTCTTCCGTGTAATTTTAAAAAAATATATAAGGGGAAAAGAATTTGATGGAATTTTAAACAAAACTGAACGGAATGTTGAAAAATGTCCAAGCAAGTCCGGTCCTATAAATTATTTGCAAAGGTTACGTGTTCACAAATTATTAAAGCCTGCTGTGAGGTCTAAAATTGTACAGAACTCAACAGGCAATCCTGCAGTAGGACTACAGAGAGACGCCATGAAAGGGCAATGTTCATTGAACAAAAGAAAACTGCTGAAAAGAAATGAAGCAAACACGGACTGTACATAAAATCTGCATCAGGTGGCTTCACAGAAACTGAAATAAAGAGTAACACGATTTCTATTTTTTTGATGTTTCATTAAAATAGTAGATGCAAGTTAGTTAGCTGTTGTATATGATACCGTTTCCAAAAGGGATGTGACTTTTCAACTGGAAAAATGAACTACTGAACAGGGGAAACAAAGTACCGTGGTAATTAGGGACTTGTAAAACTACAGCAACTCTGTTCATTGCAGTCTTGAAAGTCTACATCTGCCATTAAAAATGTCAAAGCTAAGAAACCCACGGGAAACAGTCCCATCTCTCAGAAACAGGTGCTCAACTAAAAGTCTTCATTGCCCAGCAAAGGAACTTCAAAGGAGCTTCAAGGGGAGACTCCAATGTGGAATTGCTGAATTGGAGTTCATTACAAAGTTGAAAATACCAGCTCCCCCAAGGGATCTGGGATTCCTTAGCCGTGACAGGTGTTAGCCAGCTGAGCAAAACTAGACAGATGATATCAACACTAATTACTGCTATTGTGAACTGTCTCTGTACTTTTCTGGAGCACATTAGTTTTATATAATTTACATCTTATCTTTAGAAAAGACCAGAAGACCACTAGCTCCTTAAAGACTAACAAAATTTGTGGCAGGAGAGGAGCTTTTATGAGTCCCTGCTCACTTCTTCAGATACAGCTAGAATGTTCTATCTTAGCCAAAAGGCCGAGAAGCGATATATCATATCTTTTACTTCCTACGTTTCACCGCTCTCTGGACTCTGATTTTGCAACTTCCCCCCTTAAAACATGAGAGCAGAAGAAGAGTTCTGCTGGATCATCAGACCAGCAGTCCATCTAGTCCAGCATCCTGTCCCACACAGTGGCCTCTGAGAGCCAGCAGAGACAAGAGGTCTAGACCTTCCCCTGAATGCTGCCTCCTAGCCCAGGACTTCAGAGATTTGCTGCTTCTGATGACGGAGGGTCTCTCTACTTGCCCTGGCTAGTAGGTATTAATGGACCCACCTCCCATGAATTTCTTGAACCCCCTTTTAGGGATATCTACAATCATAACTTCATATCTATCCATCTAGATCCACTGCGTACATCTGATGAAGAGAGTTCTAAACTACAACAGCAGCAGCAGCAATAACAATAATAAACATTTTAATCCACCTTTCCGTCTCGTTCAGAGAATAGTCAACCCATGAAAGCTTATGCTGGAATAAACATTTGTCAGTTTTTAAGATGCTATTTCCCCCCTGAAATACCCTAACAGGGCAACCCCTCTAAAGGGCAACGATTTGCTCATCACCAACATTATTTGCTTCAAAAACAAAAAAAAGGAAGAAGACTCTCTCATACTTGAAAGGGGTGTTCTCAGGGTCAACCATCGCTTTTATTCGAGCAGCAGCTGCTCCGGCACCTGTTCCAAGCTCAGGGAAATAAGTATTGATGTAATTTGGCGGCGGACCTTCAAACTGGTCAATTCTTTCCTGCAGGATCTGTTCCCAGTTCTCCAAGTTTTTGATCACGGCAATTCCCAGCGGCGACTTGACTGGAAGATCTAGACAGCGACATGAAAACAAAGCAAACTCTGCTCATCCAAAACTGTGGATTCTTGCAACCATCAAACATCCCCCTGCAGCAAAAGAATAGTACCATGACAATCCTGAAAATGGGTCTAAGAGCAACCGCTGACCCTAACGGGGGGACACTAGCCAGAACTAAGCTAGATTTTTGGCAACCCCAAAAGAAAACACCAACATTGAATAAAAAGTACGAAATGTTTAAAAGCTTTATTTTTTTAACCTCCCCAACCTTGCCCCTCAGACAAGTCATATCTATGCATAAGCAGACACTGTAGTGAGAAATGGATTTCCTTGCCACACGATATCACATGAAAGTGCATCTTGGGTGCTGTTTTGGATTGCCAAGGCAACCCGAAACGATGCAGAGATCTCTGCCTCGCCTGGGGACTCGTCTCTGGCCCACATCCTCTGACCCAGCACTGCATTTCCTGGGGCAGGAGAGTAAGGGATGTTCAGCATCCTGTGAGGAAGAGTTGAAGGTAAGCTGGGCAGGGGGAGGGAAATCGAAACAGAGGCAGCAATGTAACAGTTGGAGGTAGAAAGAGAGATGGAGGTAGAGGGAGGGGAATAAAGGCAGAGGAAAAAGGACTGAGGTGGAAGGAGAAGGGGTGGGGATGGAGACAGTGGGGAAATGGAGCAAGTGCCATCAGGGAGACAGGGGGAGGGAGGGATTTTCCATGCCTGTGAGTCCCCTGTGCGCCCCAAACTTGTGAAAAACTGTATTGTGTTGAACTCAGGGCAATGACGCCTCCTACACTGACTGACTGATTTGCTGTGGGTGGCACAGAATGTTCAGTTGCTCAGGGAACTGACGAGTCTTCCGGCTTAGTTGTGAGGGAAGGGAAAGTTGTCAGTTTGGCTGGCACTGAAGCTTTGCACAAAGCAGGCTGAGAAGTGGAAGGACATAAGGCAGGGGGAGCCCAGAGGCAAAAAAAAGCTGAACGCAGGGCACATAGTAGGGCAAAGGGCTAAGAATAAGAATCTGAAGAAAAGGTGGAAAATGAGACTAAAGAAAAAGAGCTCAGGTGACAGGAAATCAAGAAGGGGCTACCGAGAAGGGGCTCTCATAAGAGTTAGGATCAGGAGAGGCTGTATGGTTTCAGGGTAGTATACGTAAGTACAACAGCGCAACTCACCAGGTATTTCTAAACCAGTAATGGGGAAAAAGGTCTTAATATTGTTCAGTGCCAGTTTTACCATTGCCAAATGGATAAGGGCCCAGCTGCAGAAAGAGAAACGAGTGTTATATATTGTGACAAGCTTTATATGTTTCTGAACAAAGGTTCCAGTTTAGCCCTGCTGCCCTTACCCATATTTTTAGAGAAACATTTCACAAAATTAATAGTAAGACAACGAGAGGTTGCAAGCATGCATGCACTAGAGGCTTGCTCACAGGAACACTGCGTTCTAGGATTAGATGGTTCTGCAAACAACTTTAAGTAGGGGTTGATTGCCAAATCCTATTCGAGTTGGTTTCAGACTGTCATCTCTGGCACATAGATCTCCCCACAGATCACGAACAGTGCTGAAACGCGATCTACAGGGCTTCAGATAAACTGCCTAACCAAGGTCCTTTCTGCATTTGCCTGCCACTCTGGATTTTCTCAGTATTTGAGTCGAGGCAGGTTAAATCCACAGCAAGAGAACAGAAAGGGGAGGGAAGAAAACTGAACCCAAAATAAAGAATTCAGTACCTGAAAAGGTTAGTCCAAAACAAAAGAGGGACAAATTTAAAATCCACTTAAAAAACATACAAAAACATACATGTATTTATTAAACACAGATTAAAACATTATATAGGGGCCCATTCATACCTCATAAAGAATTATAAAAATATACACAAGGGCTGATAAGATAGACCTGACGCATTTCGGCCTTAGCAGGCCTTCTTCAGAGGTCTAATACAAAACACATATGGAACACATTGGCTATTATATAGACAGAAATGCATACAACCATACATACATAAAGTTTGAAATCAATAAAGACCAGAAAACAGAGGCTGTAAAGATAAAAGAAATAAAAAATTAAACACATATAATGCAACTAACCAATGAATTGTAAATATATTATCAAACAAAAACCATTAACTTACTTACAAAGTTTAACCACTGGGCAAGGAAGAAAGATACAAAACACAAAACCAGTGGTGGACATGTGATTGTACTGGAGGCCTCATTTGCAAATTTGGCCCTCTTTTGTTTTGGACTAACCTTTTCAGGTACTAAATCCACAGCAAAACAGCATTCAAATAACCCGGGGCAACAGCAGGCTGAAACTGGGCTGACCACTGAAGGGGGAAAATGTAATGCAGAATGGGGAAAAACCCCAGGATATAAAGAAGGTTGAATTCAATTTTATTGCAGAATGGGGGGAAAACCTGGATTAAAAAGAAGGCTGAATTCGATTTTAGTGCAGAATTGCTTGGAGGACGCCGCGGTGAACATGGATTAAAATGAGAGTGCAGAAAGGGCCCCTGTTTACACTCGGCTTCTCTCTCCCAGAGAAAATGAATATTGGGGGATTTTTATTTTTAAGTACTGTGAGCGACCAGTGCTTGGGTCCTGTGACTGTTCGTCAGGGAAACTAGACATTTTCTTCCCTTCCTTGTGTCTTTCTTCCTTGTGTCTTTCTTCCTTGGGTTCTTCTCCTTGAAATTTGCTGGAGGATCGCTGAATTACATTAAGGGTTGTAGAGAGAGACTGGACCCCAAACGGGATGGAGATGGGGGACCCAACTGATAGAGGGTTCTGTGGACACGAGACCGTGGCGTATTCGTGCAGTCAAAATACATCTCAGCGCCTTGGCAAAAAAAAAAGTCCCCAAGAGTCCTGTCAATGCACATCTCTGATATTTTTAGCTCAGTGACTGCTGTTACCTACCTGTACGAGTTGGGATCTTTGTGCTCCAGGATCTGAGTATCAGACAGGAAGGCATCCTCGTCTTCATCTTCGCTATGAATGCTTTCGTCGGAATCGTATATTACCCCGCTGTCAGATAAAGGAAGGAACGGCTGCAAATACAAGATTATAATAATGATAATGCTACATACTGGAGGGTTTCGGAGAACATCGCATACCTTTTCTTGGAGTTAGGTCCAGGTGGGCAGCCATATTGGTCTGAAGCAGTGGAACAAGTTTTGAGTTCAGTGGCACCTTGAAGACCAACAAAAGTTCATTCAAGGTATGAGCCTTCGTGTGCCTTGCACCACGACAAGCTCATACCTTGAATGAACTTTCAGATTGGTCTTCAAGGTGCCACTGGACTCAAAACTTGTTCTTTTCTTGGAGTGACCCTTGCAACAGTATCCCATAACCCAAGGCAGTGTTACTGAGGATAACGGAGAAGAAGGCAAGATTGGAATAAGGACTTGCCAATTTGCACCTTAGCTTTGGGTATGACACAATTTTCGTTATCATAATCGAGTTTTTTTCTCCCCCACCCACCACGTCGATTTTAAAGTGCTTCTTGATTTTTATAGGCTTGGATCCAAACCACTGCAAATGGGAGTTGATGGAAAAGGGTCTTTTGGCGATCTCCCCCCCTCCCCACAAAATTAGCCTTGAGGGTTGGGGAACTCTCGGGAATGGTATCGGGCGCACGGGGTAAGGGGGTTGGGCCCAAGCCTCCTTCCACCAGTCTTTCACGAGTTCTCATTCTTTATGCAATCCCCAACAATCCTTCTTCCTTGCGATTACTCCTCCCATGGCATTTCATCCCACCCCCAAGGGTCAAATGTGGCTTTTTGAGGAGAGGCGCTGAAGAAGTGGGGAGGGAGAAATTGGCAACGAGCCCCTTCCATGAACCCCCTTTCCCTTCATGGCTGCCTGGATCCAAGGCATTATGATTCAGTCAAAAACAGACTCCCGAAGCTAACAGAGATGACAATAAACATTCAGTATGAAAAACTTCCTTGGGGAAGAGTTTCTCAGCCAGGAAGGACGGCGAAGAAGCTTTTGGCTGCCTCTGCCTGCTCACCTATGGCTGAAATAATGGTAGTCTTAGGTTATGTAATGTCAAAAGACAGCATTTTGACGGAGGAATCCTGGCCTGCAGTGCCTGTACGCTAAATGGTTGGAAGACTGGAGGCAGCGCGGCCAGGTCTGGCATCAGCATACCCTGAGGGATGCAGCTGCCAGGGCCCAGAGATTTTAGGAAGGTCCATGGATGTGGACCTGCTTCCAACCCACTTGCTAGCGCTCTCCCACTCACGTTCCCAGATGGTACCCCCTTCCAGTTGCCACCAGGGAAAGGGCTGTGGATGGAGCAGGAGGCTGTGAGCATGGGTGGTGGGAGGTCTCTCAAGCGGGCAGGGGAAGGACACACCTCTGGGGGGAGACATGAGGATGGGCGGGGTGGGGACGAGCATGCAAGCAGGGACTGGAGGTGGGCAGGGGAACCCTGGGAACCCGCTGTCTGAAGCTTCTCAACACCCAGAACTGGCACTGAGTGAGACTCCCCTGTTTTTACTACCCTCTTGATTTGCCAGCTACCATCTTCAAGTCTCCAGGTTCAGCAGGAAACCTGATTAGCACTGACTGGCCCTAGGAATACACACTCCAGAAGTACCTACTCATGGTTGAGAAGTTTCAAGTGTGCACTAGCCACAAAGGTTGTTCTAGAAACATCAAGGAAAGGATGAGAGCAAAGCCCAGGGATTGCTGATAGACAACCACCACCCATGCACCCCTTCCCAGAAAGTATGGCTAGATGGGCCAATGGTGTGGCTCGATATAGCTTTGCATCCATTTGGCTGAGATATTGTCTTCTTTTAAAGGCAAAAGAGAAGAGACAGAAGAAGAGGAGAAGAGACTGGATTTATACCCCGGCCTTCACTACCTAAAGAAGTCTCAGAATGGCTTACAATCCCCTTCCCCTCCCCACAAGAGCTTACAATCTCCTTCCCTTCCGCTCCCCACAACAGACACCCTAAGAGGTAGGCGGAGCTGAGAGAGCTCTGAGAGAACTGCTCATGAGAGAACAGCTCTGAAATAACTTAGGAGTGACCGAAGGTCACACCAACAGCTGCATGTGGAGGAGTGGGGAATCAAACCCGGTTCCTCCCAGATTAGCGTCTGCACTCCAAACCACTACATTGAACTGGCTCTCAGACTTTCCCGTGATATGGAAAACAACCTACCTTGGCAACAAAATAGTCCAGCATGCTGAGCTCTGGAGGGATGAATTTTTCTTTGTAGGACGGCCTTTCTGCAGGCACGGGGGGAGGGACAGCACTGTCTTTCACCGGTCTCCCTGGCACCAGCATCCTCATGTTGAATCGACGGCGGTGCTTATCCATCTCTTCGGAAGCTACTGGAGGTGCTAAACACAGAGCAGTTAGAGAGCCCTGAGGGTAGTTTACCAACTGGCACCTTCATTTTTATTTAGAGCGTTTTGCACAAATTTCAATCTTATCGAAAGTGCACTGATAATCAAAGTGGTTAGACTGAGAACAGACAAAAAAAGCGCTAAGCTATTTGTAGCTAATCCACGGCTAAAAAGAGGTAACTGCAATCTTCAGATAGATCCAACACAAGTAGAAAAGCTATTTCGTACCCAACAAAAGTTAATCAGAGTAGCAACCACGAGACTAATGTATATCAGATAAAGCTTTGACTCTATAATGAGCATCTCTTTAACAGTTTAAACCTTGTAAGACAGCTAACATTGAAAATATTACGAGAGCACTGTGGCGATTTTTAAGCATTAATATGTAAAATCACGTTTTTCCCGCTCGTGTCAGGTGAGGCAGTTCTGAAGATTACACCCACATCATTACACACACAGGGCTGGGTATTGAGCCAGCCAAAAAAATTAAACCCAACTGATTTTGTCTAACACCAGCCAAATATTGTCAAATATTGGTCAAGCATTTTTTAAAAAAATAATTGGGAAGGGGACCCAGACATTTATTCCACTTTTTAAAAATTGTTGTTGTGAACCAGCAGAGGTCCCACCCCCAAATTGTAATGATGCATATCAGTAATGTCAGATTAGCACGATTGTTAAGAGACTAAACAGTTTCCCTCTGTACTTGGCTTTTGGCCTGGATCTCCAGGGTTATCCCTGAATGGTTATAAAATATTTTAAAATAAGCAAAACTAGAAGGAGCACAGCAAGTACAGAAGACTGGTCTCTAGATGCAGTTAAACAGACAGCAATGCCACTGGCCCAGTTCTGAAATAATAACAGACCCGAGGGATCCACATCCTTCCACGTGATTCCATCCCCAGCTCCCTTCCTGTATGGAAACCTAACTAAGGACTTGTGCTTTCATGGCAAACCACAGTTTGTTATGTCTAGACCAATAACAGCCATTTTCAAAGAATATTTTTGTTAGGGGATGTGTGGCAAAAACAAAAACGATATTTTCCAGATCCAGGTATATTGGAACTGAAAAATCTCAGTATTCCTGGTTTCCCAGATTTCTTTTTCAGTTTCCAATATTTTTGGCTCAATTATGCCCTGTGAGGAATCTTTCTGGGGGGCTGGGGGGGATGTTTCGAAAGGTACTGGTGCTAAAATTCCAGGGGAGCTGCTGGTGCCTGTCCTTTAAATAATCCGTAACTTTGAAGTTAATTGGATGAAGTGCATCCAGCAGTCCTTCATTGTTTCCTATGGAGGGAAAAATAGGCCCTCCGGAAAATGTAAAACCTGAGAATCTCCCTCCCTCTGGAAGGCTATCACTAAACCCAACCTATGTAAAACCTGAGAATCTGAACCTATGTAACACTTAAGAAAATGAAACTATGTAAAACATGAGAATCTGAAACAACATAAATCTCAACCTATGTAGAACACAAGAATCTCAACCTAAGTACGAAAATCTAGAAAAACTACCAACCCAAAACAAACCAAGATCTACCTTTTAAAAGAAGAAAAATACTTGAAACTGACAGACTCTTACCTAAAGCAGACTGGCAAGCAGAAATCAAGGCCTGGGAGACACAGAAAGGGGGGTAGATAACCCTCCCCCCAGTTCTGGGAGCCTGCAAACTCTGGCTTCCGATTTTCCTGTTAATCCCAAATATTTCTGGGATTTTACAGGACCCATTTTTTGGTATCCCCCCAAAATCCCATATATATTTGGGAGACCCAATTATATTAAAAAAGAATACCGATAAGGTATTTTTCAGATATATATTTGGCTCAGTTATGTCCGAGCACACATCCCTAATTTTTACGCTTCCTCTCCAGAGTCCTTCTCAAATAGGCTTACAGTTAAAAGAACATCACAACATTAAGAACACACCATTAACAACAAGTCAGCATAAAAAAATGCTCATAAAACAGATAATTTAAATAGCTGGCAAGATAAAAGCCCTAATTAAAAGCGTGGGTAAAAAGATATATTTTGGCCTGGCACCTAAAAGAAAGCAAAGTAGGTGCCAGGTGAGCCTCAAGGGGGGGAGCATCCTAGAGGTTCTCTTTACTACAAGACTTCCTTTCCTCCAAGTCAGGATTTCAAACTCCAGTTGGGAATCCTGGCTTGTAGGGAAGACAGCAAACCATTTCTTTATGTAATTACTTAATTTATAGTCCACCTTTCTCACTGAGACTCAAGAGGGATTACAGAATTAGAAGACAATGTGATAAAACAGCACAATACATCATTTATAGTTCAGATATTAGGTGGCTTGCCATAAAAGCCTTTAAATTGCCACGGGCAAGAGGAGGGACAGAGGACCCATAGAAACCTTGGGATATCCAGTTCATGTAGCAACAAATCATGCATGTTTGGGCTCCTTGAATCCTGAATTCTTTGGAGATACCTGCAGTTACAGTGGGTGATCCACAGGGGAAACGGTACTATGCTGCTGGGCCTAAGGACAATCTTGGCTTCATGGGATATTTGACAATATTTGGTTGTGGTGAAATAATGGGCCACCACCCCTTGATCAATTAAACTGGCTGATTACCCATCAGTTCTGTCTAGTCTGCACACCTTTACAGACCTTCATTAGAGTCCTTTGTTCCACCAGAAACTGGATCAGCTACTAGATTGAGAGAAAGTTAGCTCCGTCAGAAGGGAAGAAGGCACTTTGGAAATTAAGTATGAAGCTTGTTATTCTTTTCAGTAATTTATGGTAGTTCTTTCACAAAGTTACACTGCCAGCCAACAGCAGCTTATATAAGGCCTAAAATCCAAGACAACACACACACACACTCTTACACTATATCCCATGTTTTATGCCTGTCATTTTGAAGCGTTCAGATAGTTCTTAGAGGAATTCTGGATTTAACTTACATCCCTGCTAGACTGCTTTGACAAAATTTGTTTTTAAGTTGCATTTATGTACAGCTGATGTAACTTAATAGATGTGGTCAGCTAATAATAAAGGACACGTCTAAACCACCTCGCATACTCATCACTCTTAGAGCCATGCACCAAGACATGCGCTGCAGTAGTCATTATAACCAGGGTTTGCAAAGCTTAGTAGGAAGTTCTGGTTAAAAAGCTAACGCCGGTGAGCACCAGCACAGATTTAACACAGCACCATGGTTAAGACTAAGAAAGGTAAGGACAGCAGCAGAAACACAACCAGGGCTAAAGGTCTGCTGGTGCTGAGTCTTCCCCAGGCTTGTTTGATAATACAATCTTGATAAAATTTACCTAGAGGTGGGCCAGATTCTGCAAAGCAGCACCCAAGATTCAGCATCTCACAGCAAGGCTGCTTTTCTGTGAGGATTTTCCTCCCACATGGAATGCAGAGAGCACTTGATTCGAATGGGAGTGCCCACACTATGTAAGCCACCTTGAGCTGCATAAGGTGGCTGATAGATGTTTTAAATAAACAAAATAAACAAATCACATGGTTTGGGCTTCTGAGGCCTTACCCTCAGATCAAAGGAGATGAATGGGAAGATCAGTGACCTGTTCCTTTGATCAAAACCTTAGCAAGATTTAAGAGCTTGCAGAGAATAACGATATCTCAATCTATCCACAGCCTGCTGAGGATCCCAAAATGATAATCTGATGCCTGAATTTGAAGACGATGGACAGCCAGAATTTACATCCCAACTACAGACAACGAAGGAGATGAAGAAGAGAGAGAAAAGATCTAACTAAAACTGAAGTTGAATATTCAGTTCGTAGGGAAGGGAAAGACACAGCAGTCAACACACAAAGCGGCTCACCGTCTCTCGGGCCTGGGCACTCCGGGCTGCAACCCATTACAATTTCATTGCTATTTGACAAAGTTGTTTGTTGCGACAACTGCAAGTTTTTTAAGGATGTTACAATTTCTGCGTTGGTAGGTAAACAGTGGGGTTTATCTGAATCAAATCAATTAGAGGACCGTTCACTTTATTGCATAGGACAGCGTGACATTCTTGCAACCTGATTACACATAAACTCAGATTGCTTATACCATGCACTGACTAAAACTCTACAGCCGGAAACCGAAGAAGCCTACGGTGTGCAAAAAATGTCTAAGGTACATAAGTTAAACATAGTCAGATACATTTAACTGTTTTAAATGATCTGCTTTTCTTTCGAGAGCCCTGAGGGAGGATGAGAGGCCCTGCCCCCGTCCCCAGCTCGAGATGGGTAGCTGTGGTAAGTCTGTTTGTAGCAGTAGAAAAAGAGCCAGAGTCCAGGAGCACCTTAAAGGCTCACAAAATTTGTGGCAGGGCAGGAGCTTTCGTGAGTCACTGTGTGCTTCTGCAAACGTATCTGGAGAAGTGAGCAGTGACTCCCGAAAGCCCCCATCCTGCCACACATTTTTGTTAGTCTTTCAGGTGCTCCTGGACTCTCGCTTTTTCCAGATCTGAAAAGGTGAGATGTGACTAATAAAGGCTCCTACCCTGCCACAAATTTGGTTAGTCTTTAAGGTACTCCTGGACTCTTGCACTTGTCAGATCTGAAGAAGGGAGCAGTGAACTCACAAAACCTCCTACCCTGCTGCCACAGATTCTGTTAGTCTTTAAGGTGCTCCTGGATTCTGGCTCTTTTCAGATCTGAAGAAGGGAGCAGTGAACTCAGGAAAGCTCCTCCCCTGCCACAAATTTCGTTCATCTTTAAGCTCCTCCTGGACTCTTGCTCTTTTCTACTCTCCCAGTTTTAGAGATTTCACCAGGCATTGTCCACAGTTGTTAAACTCTCTCATCAGAAACATAAGGTCTAGAAACCTGGGGGGGAAAGTTGATTCCTCAAGGCAATGCTATCCCTAATACCAAACAGCGTGGTGTTGCAATGAGATTCCCCTTTCTTTGCCTGCAACACAGTCCCCTTGAGAAGCTGTTAAAACTTAATTTGGAAGGCGAAAGAAGAAGAGTTTGGATTTATACCCCACCCGTCACTTCAAGTCTCAGAGTGGCTTGCAGTCTCCTTTCCCTTCCCCTCCCCTCAACAGACACCCTCTGAGGTAGGTGGAGCTGAGAGAGCTCTTGACAGAACTGTCCTTGAGAGAACAGCTCTGAAAGAACTATGGCTTGCCCAAGGTCATCCCGCAGCTGCAAGTGGAGGAATGGGGAATCAAACCTGGTTCTCCCAGATTAGAGTCTGCGCACTTAACCACTATACCAAACTGGATAGTTGCAAGAATTTGTTTAGAGACCATAACATATATTTAATTTTCTTAAAACTTTTATGTGCTTGGCGATAACCACTTCCACACTGATCATCTATGTTTGCTGCATCAAGGGTTGCTATTTCAACTGATCTTCAGACAACAGAGTTCAGCTCCCCTAGAGAAAATGGCTGCTTTGGAGGGTGGACTCTGGGGCAGTGTACCCATGCCGAGGCCCCTCCCCTCCCCAAACCCCACCCTCCTCAGGCTCCACCCCCCCCCAAATCTCCAGGTATTTCCCAACCCAGAGCTGGCAACTCTACCTGCAGCATATGCATAACATTAGTTCAGTATCAGTGAGACAATTTTTTTGCATATTGAAATGGCTGTTTGTGAATCCCAAAGGCACTATCAGTGCAGCAGCATCTTTAAACAGAGATGCCAGGCCTTTGCTCAGAATACAGATCCAACTAACAGGCAGATTCTAAGCATGCTTACTTTGAAATAATCCTGCTAGGTTTAACGGGGCTTATTACTAAGTAAGCGCTCACAGGATGAAAATGTAATTCTGACTGCAAACTTACCAACAGTAAGAAGAGTGTTTTCAAACCCACCTCATATATACTACACTTAAAGTGCTATTATATTGGCATGCTAAAGAAACCAAGGAAGCCCTGCTGAATTTAGGCTTAAAAGCCAACTCAGAGTCAATGTGCCTCATGCCTAACAAATCCAAGCTATCTCAGGACAAAGGGCACTTTGAGGGTCAGCCATTTAGTTAACTGGATTAACATTTCACAACACTCTTTTCAAAAGCAGACACCGGTCACCGACAAAACATAAAGAAGTCAGAAGTGGAAAACACAAAGTAGCTACAAGACCCACATTATAAGCAGACTTCCTAGCATATAAAATGCCAGGATGATGTACTTCTCCTTTTATTAATATGACTTAAACAAATGAGAGGGGAAGAAAATGAAAAAAGGAATGATGGTTTGCCAAAACCAGTTCTTATATGTTTTGCAATAGGGTCACCTTAAAAGGTAAAGGTAAAGGCTTCCCTTGCTCAAAAGCCAGCTGAATCAACTCTACGGGGTGGTGCTCATCTCTGTTTCTAAGCTGAAGAGCCAGCGCTGTCTGAAGTTGTTTCCATTGTCATATGGCCGGCACGACTAAACGCCAAGGTGCATGGAACACTGTTACCTTCCCACCGAAGCGGTACCTATTTATCTACTTGCAATTTTTTGCTTTCCAACTGCTAAGTTGGCAGAAACTGGGGCCAGAGACGGGAGCTCACTTTGTCATACGGCAAATGTTACAGCACAGGATTCCTCTTCCTGCTAACTAGGTTTTGGAGTAGGACAATTCCCCCAATAAGAACTTTACAAGTTATAAATGCTGCATGAAAAGGCAATTTGGGGGAAGCCACGATTCTGAATCGGCATTTCTTCTAACTTCTTGTCATTATAGCCTGAGTCAGTACAGGCTGCATGTCTGATCCCCAAATAAACCGATATGGTCTTTCTTACGAGCAAATATGTTTAGAATCACGCTGATAAATACTGCCAGTTTCCCTGAAACAAACTTTTCTTAGGAGCCCTTCAATTTTTCTCCAACATAAACGTAACATATATGCAGTTAAGTTACAACTGACTCATGGTGGCTTCTCGAGGTTTTCAAGGCAAGAGCTGAGCAGAAGTGGTTTGCCAGTTGCCTGCCTCTGCATAGCAACCCTGGCCTTCTTTTGTGGTCTCCCATCCAAGCACTAATCTGGGCCAACCCTGCTTAGCTTCCAAGTTCTGACAAGCTCAGGCTATGCAGGCTACTACACATAATGGCTCCTTAAAGGTTCCCATCCAAAGAGAGACGAGATATGTGCTGGTCATTTGCAGTACCCTTCCCCTGTGGTTACAGGCTGCTCGTCTATACATTACCTGGGATATTTTCAGACTGCCTCCTCGGCTTCACGACAAGCTTCACCCCTCCTCCGAAAACAGCAGCCCACATGCGACCGTTCAGGGGATGGGCTGCCAGCCGAAACATTTCGTTGCACGAATTAGTGGCCAGAGCGTGGATCAGCAGACTCAAGTAGACCGCCACGACTGCTTCGCACAGCAAGACATTTAACTTGGGTTGGTCCTCATCCTGGGCTGTATTCAGCAGACTAATGAGTGAACTCACACCTGCAGAAACGGAGGACGAGGAATGACAGGCGCAATTCACAAAAAATGGAATCTCACAACGTCTCGGGGCCCATGAAGCTGCCTTCTGCTGAACCAGACTGCTGGTCCTGAATCAGTCCTGCTGACGACAGCTCCCCAGGGCCCCAGACAGAGGTCTTTCACATCACCTGTTACCTGATGCTTTTAACTGGAGATGCCGGCGATTGAGCCTGGGACCTTTTGCATGCCAAGCAGATGCTCAATCACTGAGTTAACGATTCCTCCTTAAATGAAACTGCCTTAAACCTATGAGCCTCGAAGGGCTTTACAAACTGCCAATCAGCATCTTCTGGTTGACCCTGGCTACAAGGTTGTCTGTCTTGCAGCGACTAGAACCAGGGCTTTTTCGGCCCTGGCCCCTACCTGGTGCAATGAGTTCCCATATGAGATCAGGGCCCTGCGGGACCTTTTAAAGTTCTGCAGGGCCTTCAGGGCTTTCTGCTAGGCTTTTAGTTGAGGTGGTGGGCGTGTCCCCCCCATTAGGCCTCCCCTTCAGCGGGTCAGATCTATGTTTACCACCTAGGAACCCACTCTGTAAAACCTCATCTGTTGAGGCACTGATTAGCACATAGGAATTTAGTTGTATTTTTATAGTTGTATTTTAATTGTTTTTAAGTGTTTATATGTGGTAACTGATGGAACCCACCCTGAGCCTGCTACGCAGGGAGGGAGGGATACAAATCTAACAAAATAAATAAATAAAACCTTGGTCTATCAAGGTCAGCTGTGTCCACTCGGATTGGCAGAGGCTCTCACAGCACCCCTTACCTGGTCCTTTTAAACTGGAGATGCCAAGGATCAAGCCTGGGACCTTCTGCATCCCAAGCAGACGCTCTGCCACTGAGCCACAGCCCCTAACGAAGCTAGCAGGCTTATCGTGGTAAAAGCTCTCATGGGCCAGAGAAGAATCGAACACAGCTTCTCCCACATAATGGTAAATTAATCCTGCTATGCTAAATGGTTCCTAATAATACAGAACCCAGGAGAAATTCAGTAGAAAAGGGACTGCGGACATTGCTGCGAAAGAATCTTTGTCATTCAGATGACACACGCGTCAGCTGAAACATATACCGCCCTATTCTGCCCTGGCCCCTGCCTGGTGGGACACGCTTCCTATTGAGACCAGGGCCCTGCAGGATCTACTTCAATTCCACAGGGCCTGCAAGACAGAGCTCTTCCGCCAGGCCTTTGGCTGAGTCAGCAGGCGCCCGTGTATGGCCTACCCGAGGTGTTTGTCACTCTGTTAACAACTACTGGCTATGGCCAGGAACCTTCCATGACCATTTTAATAATTATGATGATGTTTTAAATTTTACTGTTATTACATTAACTAATATATTTTGTATAGATGACATGTTGTTACCCGCCCTGAGCCCACTTCTGGGAAGGGCGGGCTATAAATGTGAAGAAATAAATAAATAAATGAAATATATGGAAACAAACAAGCTACATGAATTCTACAACAGATCAGTGGGGCAAAAAATCAGTATTCCCTTAGGTCAGCAAGCTATTTGATACCTGGGAATGGGAATCTTACTGCATGCTGTCATTTATAACTTATCCAGTGCAAACAGCAGTAAATAACTAACGGGAACTTGGAAGATTCTGCATGTGATATTACTAGGAAGTGTGACTTTTCTTACCAGGCCACTGAGCAGGCAAAGAATTTGGGGTTGCGTGCTCTTCGATGCTTTCTGTCCTCAATCTGCGACGATCACTTAATAACAGTCCTTGATAAACCATTCCGGTAAACTGATTTGTCAACGTTTGACTGCTAAAAAGAGAGTTACACACCCTGGTTTAATTTTCCTTAATGTGAGACGGTGGAGTTTTATGTCAAAAGAAAAATATGGCAAGTTGTTTACTAGCCAAGACTTCAGGTCTTGGTAAAGATTCCAGATCCCAGTTGTTAATTAAGCAAGCGGTTTTAGAATCCAGGTACGTGGCCAAAAAACAAACTCTAAATTCATTAAAGTGTCCAGATTCACACATTCTAACTAACTGGAGCTGGAACGAAGACTTCCATAAACCAGGAAGTATTTGTCTCAGCCCTTGGGGGAGTGGGGGAGAGAAGGAGAGGCTCTGTGAGATGCAAGATTTCAGGACGGTTGACACAAATAAATTAGGGTTATGTATGAATGCAGCCATATGCGACTCTCCCACACTGAAGTCAACATGATATACAATTGACAGGGGTTGGGTCATGCCCTAAATTTATTTAGTTGAAACATTTTTTATGCTGCCTTTCCACCTGTTCAGGGTCCCCAAGGCGACACATATAGAAGCATTAAAACATTTGAACAAGTAAAAACATTTAAAATGATAAAATAATTCAATAAACACATAAACACCACCAGAACTGGGAGTGGGGGCTAATAACCATTACTTGGGGGCATGCCAAACAAAACAAAAATGTCTTCACCCACTGGTGGAAGACACCGATAGAGACAGAGAAATCTCCCTGGGGAAGGAGTCCCAAAGGCCTGGTGCCACAACCGAGAAAACCATCTGGAACGCAAATGCTGGAAAGAGCAGTTATGGGCCTTACCTATAGCTGTGGCTGTCACACAATGCTTGGTAAATAGATGCGGAAAGTGAAGCCGCTAACGAGTAAAGCGTGTGCACCTAAAGGGGGGAAAATAATTTTCTGTTTTATGCAACTGCAGACGTAAAACTAACCAGACAAAAATTCTCAGTTGCCGAATAACAAAAGCTCTCTTTCCCCCCTCTCCTTTTCTGCTCTGCTACAGCTTGAGATGAAAACATCCTCTAAGCTTGGCAAAACAACGTTGCATGCTTAGAAACTGCTTGGAAGTATTCAGGATATTTATGCCCACCAGAGACCATTGCAATGCAACCCCCAGTATTCGAAAAGGGCTTTACTTCTCTGCCAGTGTCCTCACATCCTCTACCAGCACTTGCTTCCTCTTTGCCCTAAGCCGGTAACGATGAAATGGTGTGGAGCCTAGTGGCCACGTTGCACACAAACTGTATTATTCTGTTTGCAATCTGCACACTTGACCCTGCTTTCTATTAGGGGCTTCCATGTGGATTGTAACATCCTCATGGTTAGTGCCTTTCAGCTCTATGCACTGGAGTTTAACTGTGCAAACCAGACTAATGCATATGGGGCACAATGCTAGGACAGTCCAAACCACAAACAGTAAGGAAGCCCAAGGTGGATACAATTTCAGCCTGTCCACACAAAGATTATATACAGTTTGAACCTTGGCTGCCCACAGTTCATTCCACACTTACATAAGTAAAATCATAATCATGCTTTAGAAGAGTCTTACAACACTCAGGACAATGGAACCCCCAGGGCTTAACAGAGATATCAGTTTCTTATCTTATTACACATAATAATGTTATTCAGTTCTCACACCCTGTTTGCAAACTCTTTTCTTATGCTGTATGCGAATCTGCTGCTATTCACAGGTCTTACCAATTGCTTTACTCCAATCTTAGCTATATTTATTGCATCTTTACTCTAATTAGCCCTTCATGGCAACACCCTCCCCACCATCTACCTGTACGTAATGGTTGGTGACTTCTGTTCCACTGAAGTATCTGAAGAAGTGTTCCTGCACACGGAAGCTCACACCCAGAATAAAACTTTGTTGGTTTTAAAGGTGCCCACTGGACTCAAACTTTGCTCTGCCGGACTTACCTTGACATCTTCGACATTGGGATGTGGAGGGGTTTTCATCTGCACGATCGTGTGAAGAATGTCATGGATGTGGTTGTTTAAGTACAGCACAGGGTTGGCTATCACTGTTTTGGTGGAAGCGATGCTTGCCGAGAGCAACGGCAGGGTCGTGGGCAACGGAAGCGGGGACTGAAGCTGCTTGACAGTCGTCTCCTGGTGAAACAAAACGGAGCACGTTCTACTGAAATCCCCAGGCACATTGGCGTCTCATTCACCAGTTTATCCCAGTTGCTCTTACGACCAGCGTTCCCTCAAAGCTGAGTTAGTGTGAGCTAGCTCAGTTTCTTAGCCTCCGGCTCACACATTTTTGTCTCAGCCCAGGAAGGATGGCTCCAGAGCAAACTAATTTATGCAGCAGCCGAATCGGTTGCTCACAACTTTAATGCCAGGAGCTCACAAAGTAGAATTTTTGCTCACAAGACTCCACAGCTTAGAGGGAGCACTTCTTACGACTGTCTAGTTGAAGAAGACTGAGCAAACTTAGCTCTGAGTCTGACAGCAGGATCTTTAACTTTAAATTAAATGCCTTCCTCCCTGCCCTAGCTTCTTAAAAGACTTGGCCCACTTCAGCTCATTTGGGCCCCCCAATATACCACAAAGAAAGTTAATTAGCAGTCGATCAATATCCTCAGTAACAGCCTCTATCCATACACCAGACTCATATAACAGATGGCCAGCTACCTGAAGAGTTAAATACTCTGAGCGCTAAAGGTGCATATTGTTCCCCTGAAGTATAAAATAATCTAGTGACTGCTTTCCCAGGTGCTGTTCGCAGCCCCTATTACCATTGTCTGTGTTTGGGTGCTATATTTGGGCCCCTAGTCTCTGATGCTGCACATGACTGCCTGAATCTGTCTTATACCGAGTTGCATTATGGGTCCGCCCAAGTCAGTACTGCCTGCTCTGATTGGCAACAGCTCTCCAGGGTCCCAAGGGAGAGGTCTTTCTTGTCATGTATCATCTAAACCTCTTCATCCGGGACCTTCAGCATGCAAAGCAGGTGCTCAACCACTCAGCCATACCTCCTGCCCCAAACCTTAAAGATACCCTGCCCTCAGCCAGTTACGCAGTTTTCCAGTACGAACAGGAAACAGAGTAGGGATAATCCGGAGCACAGCTCCAAAGTAAGCAAAGAGGTACCAAATTGCACGCAAGGCCATCACTGAACTGGGATTTGGGACGGACACAAGGTCTTCTTCCATCTACACCCTGACTCGGTGAGGAGGCAGAAAGCTTGTTTAGTAAACCCAGGCCTTTCCAGGAAAAGAAGTCCTCAAGACACGTGTCTCAATAAACCTTTAGAAAGTGCTATCTAAAGACAGCCCTGGCTTGGATGGCCCAGGATAGCCTGACCTTGTCAGATCTTGGAAGCTTAGCGGAGTTGCTGTCAACCTGGCCCACTTTCTCGGGCTTGGTTGCCATGGGGATGTAGGGAAGTGAGAAGAATGTCTACTTTCACTTTTGGCTGCTCCTGCTGTTGCCTTTGGTTATCTTATTTGGCCCAGACTCATCTTGAGCCCAGGCATCATCTTTCTCCTGGGAACTATAAGCTGTTAATTCAGTGGGCCTCTAGCTTAGGTGTGATTGGCTCCGGGCCATTAGGGTCCTGCCTGATTTGGGTATAATTGCTTGCTTTGCACGCTTTTTCTTAGTTCTAACACAGAAACGTTACGCGTCTGGATCCTATCAAAGTCTCAATAAACTTTCTATTCTTTTGAATGACTGTTGTTGGGAACTGATTTCTCCAGGAGTCTGACAGTCAGCCCTGGTTAGTCTCTGGATGGGAGACCTCCAAGGGAGTCCAGGGTAGCTGCTCAGAGGCAGCCAATGGCAAACCACCTCTGAACGTCTCATGCCTTGAAAGCCCCATGGAGTCGCCACCACAAGTCAGCTGTGACTTGACAGCAAAACAGCAGCTGCAAAGATCTAAAAGCAATAAAAAGCGAACTGTAACCAGCAACAAATGTTACTAAAAGAAAGAGCAGTAATTAGCAGGAGGAAATTTGAAAACTAGTAAAAACTCGGAACCCCTGAAGGCAGATGATAAAATCAGTGATGAAGTGAGGAGTGAAGTTAATGGACAAAAGTGAAAAAATAGTAATAACAGACCTGTATTAGGAAGGGAGTGGAAATAACAAAAAAAAGTGTGACCCTTTCTGGACAGTCACTCACAAGGTCATGCTGAGCCTCACAGGACAGAGAGCACCACAGTCTGCAGGCCATGATTGGTTTTATATTTTGATTCTGAGAATGCTTTCATGGCTCTGTATGCTGCTTTGAAGGTATTCTATGAGTTTTGCAGAAGCAAGCCAGCGCAAGTTTGAGCATCCCTAGCTATGTTGTCTGGTTTGTTTCTATTTATTCCAATGGTGGTGGTGTTTTTATCTGTTGATTCAGGGATGCTTGCTTTGATAGCCTAACAGTGCCATCCTAAGCTGAGGAACTCAATTCTAAAGTCACTTCAATGGACTTAGAGGCTGTGTTATTGCAGGTACCCGACAGTACAGCCCTTCTGTTTCTCGCATCCTTGCATGAGCAGTTCTCTAGGAACGCCTCTGCCCTCTGGGCTTTTGGGGTGGTCAGAAGATATCCCCACCCCTTTCATCAGAGCAAAAGATTGTAGGATCCATACTAGGGATGGGCACGAGCAGAATTATGAACCGAAATTCATCACGAACCAGGCCCAGTTCACGGTTCGCGAACCTTGGTTCATGTGATCACGTCTCCCATGAACCGAACCGTTTTTCATGGAGGTTTGTGGGAGCGGTTTGTGGGCCAGACATGCTGGTGCTGATGAATCAATTGTCCATGCAACGGGGGGGGATGGACTTCTGCAGCCCTGGAAACACCAATAGTGGCTCTTCAAAGCTTGATAGGCAGCTCTGGCTGCCAAAAACAGACCTCCCATTCTGCTCTATGGGAGGAGAATGGATATATCACCCCCAGCTCACACTCAGCTGCTTTCACTTTGCAGCAGGCAGTTAGGCAGAGTGGGAATAGTTACTGTTAGAGGTAGGCAGGGAAGGAATTGGAAGTCTGTGTGAACAGTGTTGGTGCTTCAGGGCTCTGAGGCACCTGTCCCTCTGCTACACCTAGGGGGTCAGCTGAGGACCCACACAGTCCCCCTCAGTGGGAGTTTTGCGCACTTGACCCTGCCTGCGATTGTGCCTGGTGATCTCAGGGCTCTGAGCCGCACCTGCCCCTCTGCTGCAGCTTGCAGGGGGTCTGTTTGACACAGTCCTGATTCCTGAACCTGTGGCTTGATTTCCCCAGAGAGCACTTTCCTGGGGCCACCACCCCGCCCCCAAGTCCACTCCTCACCAAACTTGGAGGGCAGGGAGAGGAGGGTCAGCTGGAGACTTGCTGCGAGTTTGGCATCTCTAGCCCACAAGGGGGCCATTCTACTATGCCATGAACCTCACAAACCGGTTCATTAAATGGAAAGGTTCATGAAGGTGCGTAGTCCGTGAACCCCCATGAACTACGAACCCCCATGAACCACCACGTTCTTGGTTTGTGCTCATCCCTAGTCCAGACTCAATGAAATCCAGGTATAATGCAGCAAAAGATTATATAATTAAGGCAGGGATCCCCAACCTTTTTGATCCTGTGGGCACCTTTGGCATTCTGACGCAGGGTAAGGGGGCAACCACAAAATGGCTGCCCTGGGAGGCATAGCTGACTACAAAATGGCCACTGTGGGAGGCAAAGCCCCCTCCCCAAGTGGAAGCTGTCAGGTAAACCTGCCATCACTGCGTAAGGGGGGAGGAGAAAGGAGATATTTTTCACGGCTCTGGAATGCGGGAATAACACCAAGTCTCCAGAGCCTCTAATTTACTATGTCCACGCTATGTCTTATCTAAACGGCTGGCCTTGGGTCCCAGGCCTCTTTGGCCTCTTGCAGACATATCTGGTGGCCGTTAATTTTCTTCTTACCGCGCAGGGGAAATGTAACCATTGGCTTGTAGTGCGGGGGGCATTTCAAGGGGGCTATAACTGATGCTATTTTGTATCTCTCAGTATCACTGACAATGAAGGTGTTCATGTTGCTCTAACTTAGTCCTAATAAACGCTATCTTCTTATGAAGCCTGGTGTTTGACTGACTATCCGGAGATCTTGACAGAAGCCCAGGTTCAGGGGACAAGAGAAGTAATTTAACAAATACTCCGGGAAAGAGGAGTGTGAGAGAGAATAAAGCAAACAATGTGGTGGCAACTGCTACCTAAACTACGTTATTTTAATTTGTCCAGCCAATCAGTGCTCCACTGGTCAGTCAGAAACCATGCAGGGCAGAAGCCCACATGGCTCTACCCACTTTCTAAAACACTCAGAGGGTACCAGGAAAGTGTAGGCAGATGCCACGGTGCCCACATGCATCCTGTTGGGGCCCCCTGGATTAAGTTATCACCGCAGCTTTTATCATTCAAGTGAAGTCAAGTGAAATTGCTAGTAAAGCTGTTATCAAAATAAAGAAAGCCTCAATAAAAAGGATGGCCTTACTTGCTGCGATTCTTGCAACAAAAACTTCAGCTCCATCCTCACGGATGCGAGACCGCCCCCTTGCGCTCCGTGGAGGCTGCAGTAGCTCAGGAAGACCCTCAGGAGTGCCTGATTCCTCTGCAGCCACCACTTCCGCCGTTCAGCATGTTCGCGTTTGGCTTGCAGCCTGCGCCTTTCGATCTGGTGCCGCTCATACGAGCCGATCTCTGGCTTATCTGCCGCTTCTTCATGCTCGAGCAAGTCTCCGTTGATGCGGGCCTCTGCATAGCCCTTGCCACGGGCTTCGTGGTTGGAGATTTCATGCAAAGCCGCGATTTCTTTTTCCAGCCAGTTGTAAAGCTGGAACCGGAGCTTCCCGCCATCGACCTCGTAACCAGTGGCCAATGTCCTCAGTTCGGTCATGAGGATTTTGAGACACGCTCTGAACTTGAGCTGCTCAGCAATCACGTCGACTTCTGTTCCCTCTGGGTCCGCCTCCTGGCTTTGATGGGCATCTGGGCTTTTCTCATCTGGCTTTTGGCTATCGGCTTCCAATTTTGAATCCTTCATTAGCAAGCCTTCCTCCTCTTCATCTTCTTGTGAACCACTTCTCTCTGTGTCCCAGTCAAGTTTCAAAGGTTCATCCTCAAACATTATCGCCGGCTGGCTCCAGTCAATAAGGGTTGCGGACTCCGCTGATGGCTGTGACCAGTCTGCAGCGCTGCCTTCCCCCAATGCCTTTGGCTCCAATTTCACACCATTCTGCATAACAGGACTTGGGCTGGCTACCTCTTTCTTGGCAGAAAGCATGGACCTGTGGCTTATTTGGGGAAGTTTGGAAAGGACTTCGAGAGCTAAGACGGGACACCCCACTTTAAAATGAGCATTGGCGGTGGTGAAAAAAAGCTTCCTCTCAATGAGATTAATTTTATCCACAAAGCTTTTCTCTGACTGTAAACCCACGATGGCCAAAGTCTCCTCGGGTGAGCAAAAATTTCTCCGGATCAACAAGGGGTGGGTACGAAGGTAGTTGTAGAAACTGAACACCACAGGATTGCATGATTTGATGATGACTAGAAAAAAATCAGAGAGACGTAAAAATGTAGTCACAGAATGGATGCTTTTCAAAATTGGGGGCAAAATTGGGGACACTGAGGTTTATGAAACAGTTTATGAAACAGTCTACCAGATCTTCTCTCAACTGGGCTCAGCCCTAATTTTCTAGCCCACTATTGGTAAAGCCACTGGAAATATCACCCATTTCAACATGTGGGTCATACCACTTCACCATACCAGTACCCTTTTTTATTAGAAGTCCCTGTGGGTACTCTCATGCAAGGAGGAAAAAAATCCAGAACTGTATTTAAAATTATTCAGGCGAAGAAATTCTGCTTGCAATTGGTAAGACACAGAGAATAATTTAGACAGGAGAGCAGGGGCACCTCTATATGTGCCTTCTATGCACACTAGGAAGTCATGACCAGTTGGGGTTCTCAGGCCGATGACCCCTGGGCATTTACAAGAATGTGCGTACCCCCCCAACCCTTCACATTTTATGGTGTTCATTGGGAAAAATACAGCTCAAACCATGTGCTCATTCTTAATGTGTAAACTTTTATTAACAAAGCTGATATTTATCACACAACTGCAGTATTTCTTTACCTGGATTTTCGTCGTCTTCCTTTGGTGTCTGTTCTAGTAAAGTGTCGAGTGCCCGGGTGTACTCTTTCATGACCCAGTACGCAAGGCTTCTCAGGAAAGGATCGGGGTGCAACTTAGTACACCTGAACCCAGTCCCGTCTTTTTCACAGCCCAAAATCTTTTCATAAAGGATAGCTGTGTAGGTGGAGGAGATCTCAAACTCAGACTCATACAAACGAGCAATAACCATAGCTAACTGGATGTCTTCCATTTTCTCAAGGCATACCTATGAGACAAAGTATGACATGTTGTAGCAATAAGAGTTCTAGCGCTCACATTTGGAAATCCAGATTTTAAAAAAACGAATCTACATTTGGAATTTAGATTTCTTCTGACAGCCAAGCCAGTAAACAAAAACAGATTGTTACACCTTCTCTGGAAGTTGGCTAGCTTTCCTCTGTTATTACATTGTAAACCATATCCACAGAATTATTGCCAAATGACAACCGATGTATGAGATGAAACCTTACACAAGTGTTTCCCCATTGGGTTGACTCATTTTGCATTACACTGAACAGAAAACAAAATCGGTGTCCTGGCTGAAGAATTATAATGGCATCTAATAAAACAAAGAGATGAAAGACAAATGGATCAGTCCCAAGAGGCAGAATGTAGGCTAACAAGAACCTTTGGTAGCCCAGCTAATTTTCTTTCACTGATGTTGCATGAAAGCAGCAATAATTACACTGGGCAAGACTCACAATGCAGTTTAAATACCTCTATAGCATCTTTTAATGACCCTGCTAATAAGAAAAAGGCGGCAGACTGCTCGAAGCGCTGTTTCCCCAACAAAGCAAAAGCGTTTTTCAAAGCTGCTTTGCGCCATCGATCTTCGCTGAAATTATGGCTGAAAAACTGCGTCATCTTCTCATCATGTTGAGACCTGTTTATGAAAACAAAAGTAATGGATGCTTAACTACGGAAAATAGGAAGTTGGCTCCGGGAATGTAATGGGAATTGCTACAATTGCCATAAGGTTTCCCTTAAGTTCTAGCAGTCTTCACGGTCCAAGGCAATGGAAGGAACCTACCGAAACAGACCCCACACCACAGCCTTCTTCTTCATTGCGAGATAAAAGAGCGCGGCATCCAAGGCGTCGTTGTTCCTCTGGAACGCTGCTTTTGCAACCTGTAATGTTTAGAGAAGGTAAGGAAACAAAAACGCCACCATGCCACCAAATTGACAGGAAGACAGTTTGGTGCAGTGGTTACGTGTGCGGACTCTAATCTGAGAGAACCGGGTTTGATTCTCCACTCCTCCACTTGCAGCTGCTGGATGGCCTTGGGCAAGCCATAGTTCTGACACGAGCCTTCTGTCACACAGTTAAGCTCCTTGTGCTGTGGGTCATTAAAAAAACTGCACAGTCAATCAAATGTCCAAAGGCCAGTTAGAAGCTCTGCAGCGCCCAGCTCCACCCACTTTCTGGAAACACTTGATGAGCTCCAGGAAAGGTGGGGGTGGGCACCGTGGTGCCTCTATGGGCACCGCTAGTATATAGGAATGACAGCCCACTGCTATTTTGGGGGAGTGAAAAGCCATTAATTGAGAAAAGCAAGCACGTACATAAGCATAGGCACCAGCCCAAACAGCCCTGATTAGCTCGATCTTGGAAGCTAAACCGGTTTGGTAGTTGGATGGGAGACCACCAAGGAAGACTGGGGTTGCTACGCAGAGGGAGGCAATAGCAAACCACCTCTGCTCATCTCAGGGGGTGAGCGGTATACAAATCGAAAGATAAAATAAATAAATAAATAAATAAATAAATAAATAAATAAATCTCTTGCTTTGTAAACCCCATGAGTTGGAACTTCATGGGGTCACGATGAGTCGGTTGCAACTCAATGCTTTGCCTTTACAAAACCATACAGCAGTACTGAATCCTTAACAACGAATACCCTTTTATTTATACATTTCTTTTTTTGTAGGATGACTAATTGGCAAGGGGAGCACTACAGCAGGTTATTATTTACACTATTATATATAAGATGAAATTTAAGAAATGAGGTTAGAAAAGGAACCAACTAGGCTCTTTCGATTACATAATTTTAAAAAGACAGAATGGTTTCGATTGTTCCAGTAAGACACAGGGAGGGGAAGACAAACTTGACCCAAAAACTGGGAACAAGAACCACAAAGGTAAGAAAGAAGCCTGATGAAGGGCCAATATTAAAAACCTACTGTAAACTTATTATATAGAGAAACACATGTATTTATTAGAAAGACAGTTAAAAACAAATAAGGGCCCAATGAAAGCCTCATTACAAAGTGCAAATGACCTAAACACAAGGGCCAATACAAGTGACCTGACATTGTTTCTGCCCCTTGGAAGGCCCGCAAGGGGTGGTAACGCATTAGGTCTCTTGTTTGGGAGAGCCAGTTTGGCGTAGTGGTTAAGTGCGCGGACACTAATCTGGGAGAACCAGGTTTGATTCCCCACTCCTCCACTTGCGCCTGGCTGGATGACCTTGGGCAAGTCGTAGTTCTGATAAGAGCTGTTCTTTAAAAAGAGCAGTTTCTGTCAAGAGCTCTCTCAGCCTCTCCTACCTCACAGGGTGTCTGTTGTGGGGAGGAGAAGGGAAAGCCACTCTGAGACTCCTTTGGGTAGTGAAGGGCGGGGTATAAATCCAATCTCTTCTTCTTCTTCTTCTTCTTGTATTGGCCCTTGTGTTTAGGTCATTTGCACTTTGTAACGAGGCTTTCAATGGACCCTTATTTGTTTTTGATTGTTCCTCTCCAGCCGTTACTGGCAATGCTGCAAAAGCTGAACTGGGAGAATAACTCATTTGAGGTTTCGAAAGCGAATCTGCATTCTGGATCGAAGTTTTTGCTCTGCCGAATTTAAAAAAAAAAAAGTCTGATCTCGCTCTGCACTGGACATGCTAGCTTGCATTCAAGGATGGTGCTTTAGATTTCACACCAACCACCTCAACAGAAAGAATCAATGTGGCACCTGGTGAATAACACTGCCTTGGATTAATTAAACCAAAAGTTACTGAGAATGGTAAACAGAATACAGAAGCTACTGCACCAGATCAGCTGATCTGCGCTGGCAGTTCGGATCATGGTGCTCTAGAGGGAAGAGTGGTTCTTGGGGCCTTACGCCAGTCTGGTGTCATGGTTAGAGTGCCAGACTGGAATATGGGAGATTCAGGTTCAGATCCCCGTTCTGCAGCAGAAGCTCCCCAGGTGAGCTTGGACCAGCTAAACACTCCCAGTCTCCCCGGCCCTGACAGAGTTGTTGTAAGAATGCAATGGAGAAGAGGAGAACCAAATAAGTTATTTTGGAACCCCTTGGGAAGAAAGGCGGGATGTAAATAGAGTAAATGTAAAACAAAGATGTTCCGCCAGGCCTATGGTTGAGGCGGCAGAGATCTAACTAGACTGGGCCTCCTCTAACCCGGCCTTGCGCTATTTATTCGGTGCTATCGTTGCTGCTTTTCTGCCACTTGCCCAGTATCTGGTTTTTATCTGTGGGCACATGCACTGAAAGTTTTTTGGGAGCACTCGTCAACTTGTATCTCACTGCCATCTGGAGAGTTGTATTAGCCAGTGTTGTACAGGGTTTTAATATTGTGTAGATTCTGTTTTAATTGTTTAAACCTATGGCATATACCTACTGTTCTAACCTGTGCTGAGCCCTGCAGTGCAGGGAAGGGCGGGCTAGACATTCAGATAAATAAATTTAATTAAAACAATCAATCAATAATTTCCCATGAAGGCAGGCAGAGTCGGGGCCCCGTTACCTTTTCCATGCACCTCCGAAGGGTGTTGATATTTCTGACCCACCAGCCTATGCCCATGGCTCGAAGCTCGGACCACTGCGGGTCTCCTCGCTGGATGGCGGGGATCATGTTGATCAGCTCTTCCTCAGCCTCGGAGTGAAAGGCCCAAGCAAAGTGGCATGTGGAGACACCTGGGCAACGACACGAGGAAACCTCTTTGCGTCAAACGATTAAAAACTAGGGACTGTTCATACCAGAAATAATACTGAGGTGGGAGAAAGCGAATCAGTTCCCTGGGCCAGGCAGGCAGCATAATGTAGTTTTAGCCCACTCACCCGACCTTGTGCCTGGGCTAGCAGGAGAAATGTTGGGGACGGAAATGACATCACGTAATACAGTCAACAGGTGATGCGATGTCATTTCTGCCCCTTGCCCGGCCGCCAAAACTCCCGAGGGTACAGAGAGACAGCCTGGCTAGCCTAAGCTGGGAAACAGGATGCATTCATCTTAAACAAGGCTTCTTGCTGATCTCTGGCTTGTCAGCCGCTAAATTCATAGTATGCTGAGAGTAACTTTAGAACTTTGAATTAACCTGTATAACAAGCTTAACAGTGCAACACATCAAGCAAAGTACGGCTTTCAGTTCCACTGCTGCAAAAGGCTAATGCATCACTTTCCCCCCTTTCTTCCCAGCTCGTACACAGGGGCAGCCTTTGTGATTCTTGGGGCTCTGGGCAAAAGTCGAGGAGGGGTCCTCAGAATCACTGCCCCATGCCGGGGTCAAGCGAGGGCTGACCCTCGCCCCCTGCGAGGCAGGTGAGAGCCGCAGCCACTGCATTGCCTGCTGCTTGAGCCCTGCATGGGAGCCGCGGCCACTGCATTGCCTGCTGCTTGAGCCCTGCCCTTCTTCTTCCCCTTTTCCATTCGGGGTGGAACTGTGGGTGGACGGGGTCTCCTGCACGGTCCCTGGAGCAGCTTCCCAGATCGCCACTGGCTAAAACCGCCGCTGCTCACAGAGTTGCTCTTTACATGAGCCTTATAACTAAACTGGGAGTTAGTGCCCTCCGTAACAAAAACTTATCTCTGCAACAATCATTAATTTACATGTATTACACTGTATATTTCAAAAGCTACTTGCAGATTTCTGGACCACCTTTTCCAGCAACCAGTGCACACTCAATGCAGGTTCTGCAGATCTGAAAAAATGTTAACTATGTAACCATGGGGTAAAACCCAGATTTTATAACTCCCTAACAAAAGCCAAAACAGCAGCCTATCAGAAATAAAAAACAAGCTCTTTCAAATAGCCTCACAGTGCTGATTTGAAAGTCATAGAGAGACAGTCTGTGCTGCTAAATGCGTCCCTGCCGAGAGCGTCTTGTCACCACTGAAAAGGTGGAATGGACTGCTGTCTTAACCCTGGTCAGGGACCGCTAACAGCAACTGACCCGAAGACCAGAACGGGTGCACAGGTACATATAGAAGACCTTCCCTTTTATTCCAAGAAGGTGCTGCTAGGTTTTATCTGGTGAATGCTGGGAGAGGTAAAGCAGAGGACTCCGCTTTATTTGATTACGGAGCACCATGTGTTTGACTGAAGTAAAAACAAGTAAGCAGCACTCCAGAGATACCATGACTAGCTATCCTCTTTAAAGTACTCCTGCTGCCTCTCACCACAAACTGCCCATGTAACGTAACACTACAAAATTATACTCCACAGGTCTACACAACTGGAGAAGTGTCCATTAAGCTAACAGATCCCCACAGTTTGATGTGAGAGCCAGTTTGGTATAGTGGTTAAGAATGGCAGACTCTAATCTGGAGAAGCAGGTTTGATTCCCCACTCCTCCACATGCGGCTGCTGGTGTGACCTTGGGTCAGTCACAGCTCTCACAGAGCTGTTTTCTCAAGAGCAGTTTTCAAGAGCCCCACCTACCTCACAGGGTGTCTGCTGTGAGGAGAGGAAGGGAAGGCGATTGTGAGCCGCTCAGAGACTCCGTGTGAAGGGTGAGGTATAAAGCCAAACCTTCTTCTTCTTCTTATAGTGGGAAGACAATTTACATCCTCTAGACCTCCCTGAAATTATTTCTGTATCTCCCCACCCACTGCACGAGTATCTAATAATCTTTAATCAAGCTATACATTACCTTGATGGAGCAGCTGAACACGGTACAGAGGCGGGAGCGATGTCAGAAGACACGTATGTAAACGCATCGCTAACAAATACCGCAAGCCACACTCATCTAGCGTGTCTCTCCCTGTAAAACAAACATTTTTGTTGTATGTGCATTCACAAAATATCGAAACACGATGTATACAGATTAGCAGACACAGGTGTTGACCCAAAGATACACAAAGACTGATCCAAAGACACACACAGGGATCTAACAAGATGTGATGCTTTGGTTGGTCTTAATAAAAGCTATGACGTGGCTTTTCTCATTAAATTTTTCTTTGGACCAACTCAGCTCCTCTGAAACGCTGCCTGACAAAATCTGTCATTGTCACAAGGAAGCTTTTATGGCAGAAATCATCTGCCCGGATGAAGATCTCATATCATTAAAAAGAAAAGAACATTGCACAGGAAGGGATAATCCACCAAGCTTGCATCTTTATTCTAATAGCCAAAATGTGTGGATACCTATTTCCACCAACAGGGGGCTCACTCTCCCCCAACAGCTTTTCCTATGTAGTCAGTAGATGTCCTGGGTTTGTAGAAAAATCCAAAAACTAAGAAAATCCCTTCAGGGACGGTTGAATCTCCCCAAAAACCTTCTGAAATGGCCTCTGCAAGGACCTAACTCCAGGCATCAATGGTGAGAGATTAGAAGTTGGGGGGGGAGGCTTCTAACTGGCTCTGTCAGTAAAAGGGTGGGGGAGGGCCCTTTCCTGGCCTATTTTGGCCTTTCAGGGAGGGAAGGAGGGAGGGAGCCTTGGGGCCAGGCCTCACTACAGTTGCCAGTGCCAGGCTAGGGGATTCCTAGAGATTTTGTGGTTGACTCTAAGGAGGAAGGCTGGGTTTGGGAAGGGAGTGGCCTCAGCTGGGTATAATGCCACAGAGTGCACCCTCCAAAGCAGCCATTTTCTGCAGGGAGACAGACCTCTGCTGTCTAGAGTCCAGTTGTAATTCTGGGGGCTCTCCAGTTCCCATTTGGAGGTTGGCAACTCTAGGCCTGGCAGTAGTCTAGGGTTGCCAGGTCCCCCTGATATGCATGACTCACCTAGACTCGGCTGCTTGCCGGCGTTCATCAGCAGCCACCCTATGAAAGCCAGTGAGGTGCAGCAGTTGGAGCTTCAAAGTAGGGTCTGCAAGACCCAGGTTCAGATCCCCATCTTGCAGTGGAAGGTGACTGTGTGATTTTGGACCAGTCACATATTTCAGCCTAACTGACCTCACAGGGTTGTAGTACAGATAAAAAGGAGGAGGGAATAATGAAAGCTGCTTTGGTCCTCACTGTGGAGAAAGACTGTAATTTTCCTAGGTAGAGGCTGGGGGATGGAGATGGAAAGCAGAAGTCAAAGAGGCAGATAAAGGTAGGTTGGCTGTTGGTTGGGAAGGAAATAGGGTTGCCAACTCCAGGTTGGGAAATCCCTGGACATTTGAGAGGTGAAACCTGGAGAGGGTGGGATTTGAGGAGTGGAGGAACTTCGGACTGGTGTAATGCCATAGATTCCACCCTCCAGCCATTTCCCCCATGAGAACCACCATTGCCAGCCTCCAGGTGAGGACTGGAGATCACCCAGAATTACAACTGTTGTCCAGGCAACAGAGATCAGTTTCCCTGGATAAAATGGCTGTTTTGTAGAGTTGAATCTATGGCATCATACCCTGCTGAGGCTGCTTGCCTCCCCAAGCCTCACTGTCCCAAGGCTCCACCCCCAAATCTCCAGGAATTTCCCAACCTGGATCTGGCAGCCCTAAGGTGCATTGATCTCTGCAGCTGGGAGATCTGTTGTGATTCCCAGAGTGTTGCCATTGCTGCTGTGGGGGGAGAGGAAGCAGGTGGGTGGCTGAGAGTACTGCCACCACTGTTCTGCTGCTCTGCGGAGTGGGGGAGGAAGCAGGAAGGAGGCTGGGAGAGCGATGGGGGCAGAAAGAAAGAATGATGGGGTGGGGGCAGAAGGAGAGAGAAAGAGTGATGAAGTGGGGAGGCAGAAAAACAAAGAGAAAGATGACAGGTCAGAAAGAGAGAGGAAGTCACATGCATGGAGGAGAAATAGAGAGTAAGAAAAAGGGGGCAGAGGGGAGAAAAAGTGTGAGAGAGGTAGGGGGCGAGGAGAGGAAGCAAAGGTGTGACAAATGAGATAACCATCGCGCAAGTTTCTTGCGGGTCTCCACTTGTTTGTACATAATTACTCCAGATTCAATTCCGCTTTCATTTGTTCAAATAAATGGAGTATTAACAAGAAATTAGGCCAGCCATTTACCTGAGTAATGCTTCTCCCTGTTTTCATCAAGTTCAGTGCTTGTCGTGGCCACGGTGTCTGCCAAAGCGACCAAGAACATCTGTTCCAGTCGGGTGAGTCCTGGCAAACTGGAGTGCATTAGATGGCTTGAAAGGACACTGGCGTGTTCTCGGCCAAAGTAAGTTGGCCCATACTGAGACAGGTTAATTACTTTGGATCTATTCTCTCTCCTTTCTGGCTCAAAGTCAATGAAGTCATCAGTCGTGACTTGCTGGACCTGGAAAAGGTCTGAGTACTGGTCCTCTGTTTTCCTTTTCACATGATCTTCTGAGACTTGCGGCCCTTTGGTGACTTCCTCGGTTTTGTACGTGGAATCCTGGTCTGCCGAAAGGAGCGCGTATAAGGGCAGCGGCGGAATAGAATCTATCTCTGTGTAGTCCCGTGTACCGTCTTTTCCAGTGGTGATGGCATCTTTAGCAGTGCTGCCGCTGACACTAATGGTACGGGAAAGATGCCGCTTGGGACCACCTTCTCCTGCCTCCGGATCTTTAACAATTGCAACTTCCCCAGCAATACATTTCACTAAATGCGAAAGAATGGCTTTTGCTCGGCGAACTTTGCCCAGATCCATCAGTTCTAACAGCTGGGTTGGGTGATACTGGGGGAGGGTAGGAGAAAGGACGTGGGCAGCTTCAAAAAGGCCACCATCTTGAATCACAGTGGGGGTACCAAAGACATCATCCACAATTCCAGCCCCGTCGATTATACTGGCCTTTTTCGCAAGCAGACTTGTTTTCATTGGATCTGGCATGGGTGAATCATCAGCCAAAAAGGCATTGTTTCCCCCATCTCCTGATTTCATGGCATGCTTCCACTGTGCATAGACATGCATCTCACAGTCCATCCCAACTACCAAAATTCCATCTCTTACCCAAGACAGAGAGACAGGCAAAGAAGGGGTACCATCCACAGAGGAGACCAGGTCAATTGATCTCAGCAGTACCCATTTGGACTTGATACCTTGTTTTATGCTACCACCTAGTGGTAAAGTAATGACAGCCACACCATCCTTGCTGCTGGTTTGTTCTGTCACGATTCCCGAGAGACGCCCATACATGAAAATGTTGGCGCCCACTCCGACCGTAAGGATGTGTGAGCCATCTTCCTTCGAAACCCAGTCCAAGTGGACCAGATGCTTGATATTCGGCACAAGGTACCTGTCCTTGTTCAAAAATACATCCGATTTACTGTACACAAATAAATTACTATCCACACTAACTCTCGAGTCCAGGACGCTCCCCACTTTCACCAAATCATCCAGGTGAACTGTCTGCTCCAATACCCACTCGGATCCTCCAGTCGACTCGCATTCAAAGATACAAACGTGCATAGAAAACTCTTTGGAAAGAAACCCATTATGCTGGATGGGCTGCTTGTATGCCACAGCCAAGCGCCCTGTGTAGGAACAGCTGACTGCAACTGGCCTTCCCACGACCGATACCGTGCTGCTGTCTTCGTCTCTTTCGTCATTCATTAACGGCCACTTCTTCCAGTGATAGGTCTCCTTTGTACCGTTTTTGCTGCTCACCACTGTCTCCATGGAACACCTCCAGAACCGCACTTTATTATCGGAACAGGAAGTCACCAGCAAATAAGGGGCGAGACAGACGGGGTAGATGGATGAAGAGCTCAGATGCCCTACGTTAATCAAACAACAGTTCTAGGATTAGAGGCAGAAAACAATAACACTGAAACAAATGCGGCCCTGAAAGCAAGGAGGAGGGCATTTTTATAAAAATAATGGTGGTGGTGGTGGGAAGTGCTGTAAAGTTGCAGTCAACTTAGGGTGACCCTTCAATAGTTAGTGGACTTGCAGAAAAATCCAGATTTTTTGGAAATTAGTATTAACACATATAAACACCATAACTGGCTACACACTACCAGAGAGTCCCCTACTAGTCCTACTAAATCTTTGGCAGGAGTTAAACGTTCCCAAGATATGATGTGAGCTCCTTTCGATACAAATACTGGCCACAAAGAACATTATAGCCACCAGGGCTATTTTTGTAGCAAAAGCCCAGCAGGAACTCATTAGCATAAGAGGCCACACCCCTGACAGCACAGCTCTTCAGCCTATTAGGCCACACCCCCATGTCACTAGAAGTATGGTCATCCAGCCACACCCACCTTTTGCTTCTTATTCTGTTTACCTTGTTTGTTGTCAAAACCCAGGGCTTTTTTTGGAGCAGGAACGCCTTTGCATGTTAGGCCACACCCCTCCCCCAAATGTAGCCAATCCTAATGAGATTCTGCTGTTGGGTGTGACCTATTATGCTAATGAGTTCCTGCTGGGTGTGGCCAACTCAGAAGCCAGCTGGAACTCCGTTCCTGTGCATTCCTGCCCAAAAATAGCCCTGATAGCCACCAATTGGAAGATGCCAAACTCCCCTTCAATAAAAGCCTGGTATTCTAAAATCTGTGATTATGCCATAATGGACAAAATAACAGAAGACATTAGGAGATCAGAAAACCCCTTGGCTACTTCAAATTACCTGGAGAAACGGTACCCCTTTTTGGAAAAATGTTGTTTTGATTGAGAAAACCTGAATTCTTTTGAAAACAACAGAAATAGTACATTTATAGCCCTGTTGTAATAAAAGAGATAATGTTACAGAGAACTACATATTGGCAAAACTCAGTGTTATGTAGTGCAAAGTTGGTTGTTTACCTTTGTTCTACTATTATTGTATTTGTTGAAATGATTAATAAAAAACTTTAAAAAAAACTTAAGGTGACCCTGTGGGGTTTTCCAAGGCAAGAGACATTCAGAGGTGGTTTGCTATGGCCTGACTCTGTGTAGCGACTGAGCTTCCTTGGTGGTCTCCCATCCAAGCACTAACCAGGACCAACCCAGCTTAGTTTTCCAAGATCTGACAAGATTGGGCCAGCCTGGGCCATCAAGGTCAGAGCATCAAAATAATGGGGTTACAGTGCCAAGAAATGATTCGGGAAGGCACTTTTATAACAGGAACAGGACTGTGGACAATACCACAGTGTATAGTATGTATTATGTGTTTCCTGTATATATTATCCTGCTTTCACAACACTGTCTTCTACATATGTAATACCACTTTCCACATTGTTTATTTAAAACACTTATATGCCACCTTTCCAGCCAAATAGAATCCCTAAGGACTGACATCTTGTTGTATTGATTGCATCAAAGTCTCAGTGAGAAAGGTGGACTACAACTAACATAAGTAAATTCAGGGGAAAAGGGTACTTTCTTCTGGTAGCCTGCCTGCCCCACACACTCAGCATTGGTAATTTGCAGGACTTGTGGTACTGTTCTAAGCAGAGGAGCAACCCTTCTAAGTCCGCTGATCTGTTATTGTTTGCAATTGTATGCAGAGAGACTCTGTCTAAAATCACTGAGATCAATGGGTTAGGCATCAGCAACTCCGCTTGCGAGACCTAAGCACGGCTCACCCACCATGATAAATTCCTTAACAGTAACACGGACTCTGGTACCAAGGCCTGCAACAAACCAAGATGCCAACTGTGCTCTCATATAGATCCGAGCAGCCCCATCACTGGCCCCAGCATCATCAGCCATACCATCTCAGGTTCCTACTCCTGCTTATCCTCTAATGTGATTTATGCCATCATATGTCAGTAGTGCCATTCCACCCACTACATTAGACAAACAGGTCAGTCCCTTCGACAAAGAATTAATGGACATAAGTCTGACATCAGAAACCATAACATTCAAAAAACAGTGGGGGGATATTTTAACTGTCCAGGACATTCAGTTGCTGACCTAAAAGTAGCAGTTATCTTACAAGGGAATTTCAAAGGGAGATTAGACAGAGAGACTGCTGAATTGCAACTGATAATGAAGCTCAAGACAATGCATCCACCTGGACTGAATCAAGACCTAGGTTTCCTGTTTCATTACCAATGCTGATTTCTCCATGCCTATTACCTTTCTGCATATCACACCTAATCCAATCACACCTTCTATTGTCATTTGCCTGCTAATGTCATTTGGCATCTGAAATCACTCCACTTCCCAATATATAGGACAGATGGACTCACATTCTAGCTGCATCTGGAGAAGTGTGCAGTGACTCACGAAAGCTCCTACCCTGCCACACATTTTCTTAGTCTTTCAGGTGCTCCTGGACTCGTACTCTTTTCTACTGCCAAGCAAGGCTGTTAATGATAGGTCATTTTGGAGGTCATTAGCTCTTAGGGTCGCCGTAAGTCAGAAGCGACTGGAGGGCACTTCACATATGCACAACGCAGAACTCCGAATAGGATTGCACTGTAACGCACTTCCAATTTACAGTGTTTTCCCACCCTGAAAGTCATTCCTTGCCTGCAGCAAACCAGCTGTTTAGTTACAAGCCACACAAAATTGGTAGAGGCTTGTGACTCCTTGACAGCACCAAGTAAACAAGAATTCCAGTCCAGGAATTAACTATTAACTTTCATCAAACCAGCTGTGAGGACACAAATGTGAGAATCTTGTCAGAGCAACTGTCGAGAAGGGTTAGTGTGGTGTGGTTAGAAGACACAAGTAAGAGTCAAGAAGATAGAAAATCTGTGTCTGGTTGGTGCATGGATTGGGAACCTTCGTGGAATTACCGAGCACGGATTAACAAGCTGTCAAAGACACGAGTTAAGTAATATACAGCCAATTCGTTGCGCTGCCGCTGTACCTGCAGAAGGAGTCGCTCTTATAACTTCCACGCCAGCAGGAAGATCCATTGGGTGACTGTACACGAGGCAGGAGCTCAGAATAAGTTTGCTGGCCGTCTGAAGATTCGCAACGGATGAGGAACGTGGCATTGGGGCGGCACCCGGGGAAGTGTCCGGGGAGGAGTCCACGATCTTTTGGCCAGGGACAGTCAGCTGGTTTTCAGACGAACTACCTTCAGCAGATTTTGCTTTTAAAGAAGCATGATACATAGTCAGCAGCATGATAAATAATCATGGCAGATTTTTTAAAAAGCAACCAAAAACAGGCCCCAAACCCTTTAAGATGACAAAACACAGACGCGGGGGGGGGGAATCTCCTAAATTCTTAGAATTTTGCTGGTATATTTATATTTACTCAATGGACATTAGGCTAGGGTCCCCATGTCCCCTCACCACTCACAGTGGGGGGATTTGGGGGGCATTCCAGGGGGTGGGCGGGACATTGCATGTGACATCCCTGATGTTATCATGTCACCCGGAAGTGGCTTCATTGCATCAGTGACATTGCGCATGATGCTCTGGTTTTGGGACAAAACTCAATGGCTTTTTTTGCCTTCAGAACCATAGCGTTTGCCCCAAAACCAGGTGTCCCACGCAATGTCTGTCATGCTGGCAAGCTCGGGAATCCCTCCCTACCTCCAAAGTGGGAGAACCCCTGCTGGGACCTGGGAGCTGGCAACCCTCATTAAGGCCAGGTTCAGATGTAACACCACACTAATGCGACACAAATGAGCCCAGAAGGATCTAAAGCAGGGGTCCATGGTGTGGTGTCTGTAGGCACTATGGCATCCGCCAACACCTTTTCTGGCACACACCAAGTGTTTCTAGAAAGTGGGCGGAGTCAGGTGCAGCTTTTGCCTGGCAGAGCTTCTGACTGGCCATTCGAGATTTGATTCGATGTACAAAATTTTTAAAAATTTTGCTGTGGCGGCAGCTACCACCATAGCACAAAGATCTTCACTATGTGACTGAGGGCAAACTGCAGCAGCCACTGTATGGCTGGCTCCACTTCCCACAGACGCCATTTTGTGGCAGCCATTTTGTGGCTGCACCCACTGCCTCGTGTCTGAACTACAATGTTGCCCACAGGCTCAAAAAGGTTGGGGATCCCTGATCGGAAGGCTCGCTTAGGTGATCCACTTTCCCGTATGCACACGGAGCTACTTGCTCACCTCTGAGGCAAACTCTGGCTTGTCTCTCTTGACATCCAAACCAGCAAACCGTGGTTTCAAGGACATAACCATGTTTCTGGAACAAGCCTGGCAAATTTAGGGGAATCCTAGGGGAACAGAGGGCATGTCCCTGTGGTTGTTGAACCTATTACACATTTTCTGTTTTCCTGTAAGATGTATGATGAGCAAAGAGCTAATATGTCAGCTCTGCTTATGGCTACCTTTGCAGCCCACTATCTGGATCATCATCTGTTAAATCTCCTCTTGGGATCTGATGAGAGGACTACAGAAACAGGCAAAATTTAAATTTATTTCATTGGCACCAAAACATGACCAAGTCCCAAAACCATCTTGACTGACTGGGCTCTGAGGACTTCAATCTAATTCTTATAGTAGGCATGGTGATATTTTAGCTAACTCTTGAAATGTCCTTTTGTTATGTGATTGGCAAGCTTTGGGTTGCTATTCTGTGCACAGTTAGCCTTGCTAACTCCCTCTGAAGACAACTGCCACAATCCTCCACAGAGTTGCACCTGGTGATTTCAGGGGGCTTAAGGAGGTTGAGCTCTGTGTTGGACTGTGGCTGGTATTGAAGCAATTTACCCATGCATCATCAACACAGTGCCTGCCACTGACCTTGAAAACACAGCAGTGTTTTGGCACACAGTATTCCACAATCCCTGGGCCCCAGTCCAGTGCTTACAAATCTTACCCAGGCTGAACTTTAATACCTCTAGACCAACTGACCTCTAGTCTGGGAGATCAGACACATAAGCACAGCTCCATCGCACGCAAATGTTGCATCACTGAAACCGATGGATTTCTCTGAGTACACAGCAGGGTTCTGCGAGTGGCTAAAAGCAGGGCTCAGCTTTGGGGTTAGAAACAAGCCTTCACTTACATCAGTGGAGCTTAATTCTGAATAACAGGCTGAGTCCTATGAGCTTCTCTGCTTACAAAAGCAGGAGAAGAGGTCCCACCACCAAAAATGCTATGTCAGGGACCATGCGACCTACATGGAAGAAAGACATGCAGGACGGGAGCTGTAGCAAAGAACGGTATTGGGCGAGACTTAGGAGAAATTTTTACCCAGGATCACAGGGAGAGGCCCTCCTGATTGTCCCACCAATCAAAGAAGTGTGTTTGGTAGGTACACGAGACATGGCCTTTTCAGTGGCAGCCCCATGATTATGGAACAACCTCCCCACGGAGATGTGCCTGGCCCCCTTGCGATCTTTCGGAGTCAGTGAGGAGATGGATTTATTTAGGAATGCATTTGATTAAGTGACTAGTGGCGCTAAATTGTGATTTTAAATGTGTATGTGTTATTATTTATTTATTTAAATTTTTAGGCCACCCTTCCCTGCAAGCAGGGCTTGGGGCGACTTACAACAGAAAGGAACATACAATAAATAAGTTAAAATCCTACAATAAAATACATAGTGCATACATCAACAATAATTCAATCCATTCCAAGATGGCGAGAAAATTTCATATTTCACAAGCCTCCAGGGGTGGGGGGGCTCGCAGAGAATGGAGGGTGTGAAAATACCAGACTACATGCTGCACCCTTGCTGTCCTCAGCTGAATGCCTGGCGGAACATCTGTGCCTTACAAGCCCTGTGGAAAGGTAATAAATCCCACAGGGCAAGGATCTTCTCCGGCAGAGAGTTCCACCAGGTAGGGGCCAGGGCTGAAAAAGCCCTGGCCCTGGTTGAGGACAGCCAGATCTCTCTCAGGCCGGGGACCACCAGGAGGTTTTTACTTCTCAAGCATAATATGTATTTAATACATATACATAAAAGGTTAAAGGTAAAGGTTTCCCTTGCTTGAAAGCCAGTCAAATCTGACTCTAGGGGGCAGTGCTCATCTCCGTTTCTAAGCTGAAGAGCCAGCGCTGTCCAAAGACTTCTCCGTGGTCATGTGGCTGGCATGACTAAATGCTGAGCTGCATGGAATGCTGTTACCTTCCCACCAAAGCAATGGCTATCTATCTACTTGCAATTTCTTACTTTCGAACTGCTAGGTTGGCAGGAGCTGGGGCCAGAGACGGGAGCTCACTCCGTCACGCAGCACTAGGGTTGGTCTTGAACTGCCGAGCCACAGAGCTTCTGGTCTGCAGCTCAGCGTCTTAACCTCTGAGACACCATGGCCCTACATATACATAATATGGAGATGTAAAATATGTATTTTACCTATATTGTAGGCTGCCTTGATTTCCATAAGGCAGAAAGGCAGATAATGAATGCTTTAAACAAATCAACAGAATAAATAAATAAAAGCTGGTACGATCCAACCCACAATGTTTACGATGACTAACAAAACAGGTCCAGAAAGGAGATGCTACAGCCATGGTTTCTGTTTGCACGAGAACCAGTTTCCCAAACACGGAACCAAACATCAGTTTTAACCCCCATTTTACAACCAAACTGCTACGGAAATAATAATGTTAAAGAGTCCCAAAGGACGTCTGAAGCCACAACCCTTTGGAAGAAGAAAACACTTAGGGTTACAGTAAAAAGTCACATTTTACTAGGAAATTTCGACTCACCTACACAAGCCTGCACAGATCTCAGGTGAAGATGCCACATATGAAGGACTGAGCAGCCGCTGCTGTCTTTTTCAATGACTACTAGGTAGAACTTCTCGGAGAAGGGTGGTGGGCGATAACCTTTTTTTAAAAAACAAACATTATATGAAACAGACATTTTAATAACAATCAGATTTTAAGGAGGTCATTTTGGAAACCTCCTCACATGAAGGATCACGCGAAACATCCTTTCTTTAAAAGAAGAAAAACGTGTATGTAACGATTCACGTTAACATCTTATCACCTGAAAGTAATTTAAAAAGTGTTCATGGCACAACTACATCTACAAGAAATGAACAGTTGTAGAACGCTTAATCTATCGGTTATTTACGAAAGACAGGCCATGGCTCAGAGCACCTGCTTTACATGCAGAAGGTCCCAGGTTCGATCCCCGACATCTCCAGTTGAAAGGACCAGGTAGTAAGTGATGTGAAAGACCTCCCCGCCTGAGACCCTGGAGAGCAGCTGCCAGCCAGAGTAGGCAATACTGATCAGGACAGACCAATGGCCTGAGTCAGAAGAAGGCAGGTTCATATGCTCAGCACATAAAGATGCAGTGGTTTGGATCCACTGGAACATTTATTATTTATTTATTATTTTATTTATTATAGTTGCATCCCGCCTTCCTCGCTTTCAGTGGGCTCAGGACGGCTAACAACATAGATATAAATAAATGCATTAAAACTCCAATATATATACTAAAACCAACATTCCATTAAAATTATAATATAAACCATAAATACACTGCACATGGCTATAATACAGATGGCGACATGCACTCATCATTTGAATGGCCGCCTCCAGGCTCCTGTGGCCAGAAGGGTTTTCACCCCCAAAGCACAATTTTCTCCCTTGACAGGAAGTATTCCCAACAGTGCAACACAGCTGGAGGGGGGGAAACAAGGAAGTCCTGCTCCACTGGCAGAAATACCTCCTCTCACGGAAATGCTCTGGTGGATTCAAGGCATTCTAAGCAATTCTTTGCATGGGAGTAGGGGGCAATATTAGGCTTTTCTGCATCGGGGTTTTATTCCAACTTGGCCTGTTAACATCAGTTTCCTCCCCGCCTTATACAATATAAGTTGCCAGTTAGACATTCCTCTTCCTTTGGGGTGGAGTTGGAGTTGGTGGGTTTCTGTGTTTTTTCAGACTATCACAAAAGTGGTCTGAAATAATATGGGGAAAACTAAAAGAGAAACTGGGAGAGCAACAACCAACCAATACTGTGTGCCAAGGAAGGGAAAAATTGATGCAACTAGGAAGTCAAACTGGGGCAAAAACATGGTGCGAAAAAGCCAATTCATTTTCAGTTACTCCACTATACCTTTAGATGGCTGGAAAAATATCTCAGTTTCTTTTATCTCAATATCATCCTTATGTGGCTTGTATCCCAAAATGAAATCCTCTTGGAAGACATGAAGTAACTGTGTGTTTGACCCGCACTGGAAAATGCCACAAGACAGAAAATTAACAACCTTACCAGTTAAGGAATGAAACAATGCTAATTGTTCAGCATATACATATCCCCCTTTTTCTTTGCTTCAAGGATTACTTATGGGAAAAGCTACAAGTTATTACATTTAAAAAAAGAGAGACAGAGAACTAAAAACGCATTAGCCTGTTATGCTGGTACTAAGATCCTTAAAAAATTCCAAAACAACCTTGAATAGTATAATTGTTTATTGTAAACATGGAGTTCCTAGATAAAGCACAAAATAAAGCATCTTTTTAAAAAACAAATTTAGTATCCATTGGTAAAAGTTTATTATGATTCCCATGCCAAAGAATTTCTTGTGGAAATACTCTCTCTTCTCTCTTAAAAAAAAAAACAGGCACAATCAGGGTTGAGAGGTCCGACCTTTCTGCCGCTGGGGGGAATCGATGGGCCCATGGAAGAGGGAGAACCCCACCTGGACTGGGGCTGCAGGCAACCCTGGGCACAATCCAGCAATGGCTAGACGGACCTGATGAAGGGCTAAACCAGAAGAGATTCTGGGAGTTCCATAACAAGGATTTTTTAAACTCAATGATCGGGTGCAGGAAGATCCAATATGGATCAAGACAAGAGGGTGAGGGTGGTGCAGCCTTTTTTGACCTAAAACAGCCCTGAGGAGTAAATCTTTGCCCCTACAGGGTAATAACATTGCCAGGCCTCTGTTCTCAATTCCCGGAAGAATTCAGGGGTGGAGCATGGGGAGGGGAATTGTTGATCAGTGTTGTGGCTTCACGTGTGGGTGAGGACATGACACTTCAGAAATTTCCCAGAACTCATTGGTAAAACCACATAATTTGTGGAGCTTCCTACAGTATTGTGATATCACTTCCTGGTTAAATGGGAAGTGATGCCATGGCGCCAACTGGCCTCCATAAATGTAGCCCCTTTCTGAGATTCCACACTTGGATATTTGGTTGGCCCACAGGAAGCCCCTCTTGGTGGCCATCCCTGAAAATCACAGTTAAAACCACAATGATAACCATCACCTGATGATACACTTACATCACAAGACCTAAGAAGTAACTTGACTATTATACCTGCATTTTAAAAAATTGTACTTTTACTGATTTGCTTTGCTTATTAGCGGTTTTTGGATTTTAGTCGTTTCACCATTTCTAAATTGCCAAGAGCGTTCATTGAAAAAAAAAATGGCAGCAGGGAACTCTGCTAAATAAGCAAGCAGCAGATACCACTTAAATGACTCCCTATAACAATTACCCACCATTTACCTGGTCAGTTATAATATCTAATTCGATGATGCACCCTGGTCGAGCTGTTGATTGCTGACTCACAATGTTAAACACCTCGCCAATTAATTTCTAAAGCAAAAACAAGAAAGAAGGTAGCAGAACATGGGTTATTTGCACATGAAAGCGACTTGTTCCATGTCAGCTACTGCCACGGCCTTCCAGTTCTTTGCACTCCCACGAAATAATAAAAGCACATGATTAGAAATTAAATGATGCAACTGCTTGTGAGCCTCCTTACACTGCTTGCAAGTTTGATCTTAACAGATTCTTCTCGGCGGTAACGTCTCTCCTCCCATGAGATCCATCTCATAATGAGATCTCCGCAGGACGTTACCTATTGGCAAACGCTGGCCTCGCGTTGAGTTCTTTTCATTTGACAAGACAATCAATACTGTAGCTAGACAAAAGACAGAACAGTTTTTGTCTGAGGAGCCAGGACTGCTGCTCATGCTGAAAGATAACAAATGTGGACATTGTTTTTATTGGGAAAAGAATGGATCGCAAGCCACATAAGAAACAGCAAACACCGTTGATTGTTGGTTGGTCGAGATGGGTAGCCGTGTTAGGCTGTCTGTAGCAGCAGAAAAGAGCAAGAGTCTTAAAGACTAACAAAATTTGGGGCAGAGTAAGAGTTTTTATGTCACTGCTCACTTCTTCAGGTACAGCCGGAATTCTAGCTGTGTCTGAAGAAGGGAGCAGTGACTCATGAAAGCTCCTACTTCTGCCACGAATTTTGTTAGTCTTTAAGGTGCTCCTGGACTCTGGCTCTTTTCAGATCTGAAGAAGGGAGCAGTGGCTCACGAAAGCTCCTACTGCTACCACCAATTTTGTTAGTCTTTAAGGTGCTCCTGGACTCTGGCTCTTTTTCAGATCTGAAGAAGGGAGCAGTGGCTCACGAAAAGCTCCTACTTCTACCACCAATTTTGTTAGTCTTTAAGGTGCTCCTGGACTCTGGCTCTTTTCAGATCTGAAGAAGGGAGCAGTGGCTCACGAAAGCTCCTACTGCTACCACCAATTTTGTTAGTCTTTAAGGTGCTCCTGGACTCTGGCTCTTTTCAGATCTGAAGAAGGGAGCAGTGGCTCACGAAAGCTCCTACTGCTACCACCAATTTTGTTAGTCTTTAAGGTGCTCCTGGACTCTGGCTCTTTTCAGATCTGAAGAAGGGAGCAGTGGCTCACGAAAGCTCCTACTGCTACCACCAATTTTGTTAGTCTTGAAGGTGCTCCTGGACTCTGGCTCTTTTCAGATCTGAAGAAGGGAGCAGTGGCTCACGCAAAGCTCCTACTGCTACCACCAATTTTGTTAGTCTTTAAGGTGCTCCTGGACTCTGGCTCTTTTCAGATCTGAAGAAGGGAGCAGTGGCTCACTGAAAGCTCCTACTGCTACCACGCAATTTTGTTAGTCTTTAAGGTGCTCCTGGACTCTGGCTCTTTTCAGATCTGAAGAAGGGACCAGTGGCTCATGAAAGCTCCTACTGCTACCACCAATTTTGTTAGTCTTTAAGGTGCTCCTGGACTCTGGCTCTTTTCAGATCTGAAGAAGGGAGCAGTGGCTCACGAAAGCTCCTACTGCTACCACCAATTTTGTTAGTCTTGAAGGTGCTGTTGGACTCTTGCTCCTTTTTCCCATTAGCTGTTGGAAGAGAAGGAGGTTTACAGGAAAAGACTGAAACAAAACTCTGAAGTACTTGCCTCCTGTGTCCTTTTGGAGAGGCTCATTAGTAGCCACTCAGAACAAAATCCACCCCCCATCTTGTAATGGGGGTGGGGGTAGGGTGTCTGCCAGCTACACTTCCTGGCTGCTGGCTTCCCCCCATGCTGCTATTTGGGAGGACAGTTCAGGTGGTCCTCTGCCACTCAGCGTTGGACTTTGGTTGCCAAGGCATAGTCAGCTGTAGACATGCAGCACAGAGGGAGCCAGATAGCAGAGCAGCTGATCAGTGGGAGAGTGAGATGGAGACAGTCTGTGCTCAGCTGCAGTGAGGTCTTCCTACACAGGGGTGTCCCTGACACAGGCTGGAATGCCAGCAAGCCCCAGGAGTCAGGAGTCAAAGAAGAAGAAGAAGAAGAAGAAGAAGAAGAAGAAGAAGAAGAAGAAGAAGAAGAAGAAGAAGAAGAAGAAGAAGAAGAAGAAGAAGAAGAAGAAGAAGAAGAAGAAGAGGAGGAGGAGGAGGAGGAGGAGGAGGAGGAGGAGGAGGAGGAGAAGAGATTGGATCTTCCCTGCCATTCACTACCCAAAGGAATCTCGGAGCAGCTGACAATCTCCTTTCCCTTTCCCCTCCCTACAACAGACACCCTGTGAGGTCAGTGAGGCTGAGAGAGCTCTGAGAGAACTTCTCATGAGAGAACAGCTCTCAGAGAACTGTGACAGGCCCAAGGTCACGCAGCAGGCCTCATGTGGAGGAGTGGGGAATCAAACCCGGTTCTTCCAGATTAGAGTCCATGCTCCTAACCACTATACCAAATTGGCTCTTACGGTTTCATTCTAGGGTGCAGGGCCAGTGTGGTCACTTAACTGGATAAACTACTGGGAGCAAGGGTATATATTACATTAATCTCTGCAAAGTACTTGCTGACAGTGGGGAAAAAAGTCATGCATATTTGTGTACACTGTGTGTGTTTCACTTACAAAAACATTAATCCCTCAAGGCACAGCAAGCACAAGGTTGTTGTTTTTTTTTAAATGGCCTTTCGAACAGACAAACACATGCGATTTCTCAACACACTCCAATCAAAGCCCTTCCCTCAATTTTATGTACAAAAATGTTCTCTTGCCACATGGGTGGTGGAAAGTGCGTCTAGTCGCAGCTGAGTTATGGCAACCCTGTAGGGTTTTCAAGGCATGAGACAAACAGAGACGGTCGGCTGATGCCTGTCTCTGTGTAGCAACCCTGGACTTCCTTGGTGGACTCCCATCCAAATACGGACCGGGGCTGGTTCTGCTTCGCTTCCAGGACCTGACAAGGCCAGGCAAGGCTGGGGTCATTTGCCCACCCACCACATTAGCACTCACTTAAAGACAAAAATATATTACACTAGAATCCTAGGTCAAAGCTTGGTGGGATTTATTCAGGCCCCTAGAAGTAACTGTATTTAAAACTTACGGAGGATCCAGGGTCACTCAGTTCATCCAAAAGTTTCCGTGCGTCCACCACTGCTTGGTATAACCGCAGGTTTCTGCCATCTGAGGCGACAAAGCAAGCACTGGCAGAATTGCAGTAGGTGCCTAATTTAAAAACGTGCCAAAAGTCAGCATGACATGCGCTGCAACTTTTAATGCTTTATTAATTATCGCTATGAAGAGCATGAAGGCATTAAGTAATTTCATTAGGTTCTGCCAGGCAACAAATTAAACAATGTACTGCTGCAGCATTGAGGGGCTGAGTTTGAAATAAGATTAGTCCTTAGCACGTATTGCTTTGAAGGATTAGGAAAACTAATGAATCGACACTCCCTAGATTGTATCGGCAAGATTGTATGGACCAGCAAAGGAAGCCCCATTGAATGTCACATTGTAAAGATTTACTGAAAAATAAGACTAGAAAAGAAACCTTCCCCAAGCCTTGGAAACATTCCCATCCCGAACTTGCCAGGAAGACAACATCGTGTAGGGATGCCAGCCTCCAGGTGGGGCCTGGGGATCCCCCCAAATTACACCTCATCCCCAAACTTCAGAGATCAGTTGCCCTGGAGAAAATGGCTGCTTTGGAAGGTGAACTCTGTGGCACTGTACCCCCTGAGGTCCCTGCCGTCCCCAGATTCCCTCCCCAAATCTCCAGGAGTTTCCCAGCCTGGATCTGGCAACCCTACCCCCCATCCCCACCTGGTGGTCAGGTGGGGGACCTGTCATAAGAAAAGCCCTGCTGGATCAGACCAGTGGTCCATCTAGTCCAACATCCTGTCTGACACAGCAGCGAGCCAACCAGTTCCTCTGGAGGGCCAACAACAGGGCATACGGGCCGAGGCCTTCCCCTGAAGTTGCCTCCTGGCTTTGGAATTCATACATTTAGTGCCTCTGGATGTGGCAATTCCCCTCAGTCACCATGGCTAGTAGCCTTTGATAGACGTATCCTCCATGGATCCATCTAATCCCCTTTAAAAGCTGTTTATTCCTAGGACCATCACTACATCCTCTGGCAGCAAATTCCACATTTTATTTGCTCTCTGTGTAAAAGAGTATTTCCCGTTGTCCGTCCTGAACCTACTGCCCATCAGTTTCATTGAATGCCCCCAAGTTCTAGTATTTGGTAAAGGGAGAAAAATTTATCTTTGTCAACTCTCTCCACCCCATGCCTAATTTTATACATCTCTATCCTGTCCCCCTTAGTCATGAATTGAGAAGTCCCAGACCCTTCAGCCTTTCTTCATAGGACAGGGGTCAACCCTAACATATCTGGCTTCTAGAACAAAGTTTCCAGCCTCAAATTTCAAGGAAACATAAACCAAGCCAGAATCAGAAATCGTGAAAACAGCTTTTGCAGAGAAGGGCTTCCACAATTCTGAAAACAAGCAGAGTTCTCTGAGAGGCATCAATAGAGAAGCATTACCCTTCTCAGGCTCTGAAGAGGGACTGTGCCAATTCCATGAGAAAGCAAACAAGCAGAGACCAAAAGAGCTCTTCACAACATTAGCCGCAAATTTTCACGGAGTGGTATACCACTGCTGTATTACAAAACCTTCTCCATTTCAACAGCTATGCTGCTTCCCTGCAGAAATCAATTTTCAATAGCTGGATTTATTTTCTTGTTTACCTCCCTAACAAAAAAGGAAGGAAGGTTTTCCCAACATGCCTCAAGAAAAAACAACAACAGGAATGTGTTTCTAGAGGGCAGGTCAAGTGGCAGCATTCAATGGGTTGGTTCCAGAAGAGACCGAGGCCCTCCTGCTTGGGGGGGAAAAACAGGTCCATAGTTGTCAGGGATTTCCCTCTTGAACGACGCTGCCTCTCACTTTGTGCCCAAGAGTTGTACTGCCCCCAGCAACGACTTTCAAGAGTCATTTTAGGGGGAGGGGGTTTGCAAAGACGTGGGGGAGGGCAACGAAGATCCCTGGTACGAGCTCTGCTTGCAGTTATTGAGATTCAGCCCAACGTTATTGACAAAAGCGAGTATCCAATCACGCAGTTCTTCTGGAGGGAACAGCATTTCTGCATGGGGAAGAGAGAGGGTGATCTCCACAGATTCCCTCCTCCTGCTGCAGACCCCCACTATGCAACTCCCGAGCATCCGCTGTCTCCCAGGAACAACATTTTTTTTTGGGGGGGGAGGGAGGGCCAGTGAGCTATAGCAAGAAGAGGAAAGTGAGAGAGTCCTGGGCAGCAGTCCTAGTTCATGGACGTCTGGATATAAACACCAAAATCCCCACAATCTTGCTTTGCACAAAAGCACTCACCGAGACAGTAGCTGGGGATCAGAGTCGGAAGCCAGGCCACGTTCGAGAAAGCTGAGGTATGAAGAGAATTGATACGAGCCAGCTCCGACACTCCTCCGGTGTACGACAGGGGGCCGATGGGGTCCACGCGCCACAGTATCAGTTCGCTGTAGATCGCGTTTGGATCGTGGAATGTCCGCGTGGCCGCGTTCCGGAGCTGCTGCCTTGAAGAGCCTTTGAGAAGCCTCATGGGGTCCACCATTTTGTTTAGGCCGTCCGTGTCCCAAGGCTGATCGGAGTCAGGGGTCAGCAGAGCATTGTGGTGGGAAGAGGTCAACAGCAAGGGGAGGACTGAATGGCAGGCCAAGTCGTTGAGATGAAATCGGTGTCCGCAGTACCGGAACTTGTGTGTGACAGTGTGCACTGTGGTGAAAGCAGATTTGTCCGCAAAGGAGACCGCCCACTGATTTAGGGAGCCGTCTATGTGTTTGGAAACCATCATGACGGTGGGAACGGTGATGTTGACGCTCGAACTGTCCTGGGGGCCGCTCGGTCTCCATCCTGACATGTCCTCAGAGACGCTGGATCTCCTCTGTTGCAGGGCGTTACTGATTTCTTTGGCGGAGGTAGTACAGGCGTACATCATGATATTTTTACTAAGGGAGCTCGCGTCTCCTGATGGAAATGCAACTGGAATCTGAGAAGAAAATGAAACCTTAAAAGAGAGAGAGAAGAAACAGAAAGAATAATGAGATAAACGGCGATATTCATACCACGTCTCCTTTCCCAAACATACATAAAAATCCCTGTCAGAAACCAATTACCAATTAACTCCACGTTAAAGCAGAACATATTTCACTCCCTCATGGATAAAAACCAGAGCTACTGAGCTCTTGAAAGCCAGTATGGTGCAGTGGTTAGAATGCTGGACTATGATCTAGGAGACCCAGATTCGAATCCCCACTCTGCTGTGGAAGCTTGCCGGCTGACCTTGGGACAGTCACAAGTGCTCAGCCTAACCTACCTCACAGGGATGGTGTGAGGATAAAATGGAGGAGGACACTGTGAGACACTTCGGGTCCCCGTTGGGGGGCATGTTAGGGTATAAAGGAAGTAAACAAATAAATGGATTCAAGTGTTAATTAACAAATGGAACACTGTATGCAATTGAAGATAAATTAGCCCATCTTGACCCATAATGCAAAGGCGGGGCATAAATATTTAATAAAATAAAAAAATTAATAAACTATTTAATAAAATAAAAAAGCTTCAATAAGAAAACGGCAAATAAAATATGCAATTTAAAACACGCTCTTGAACTTTTCTAGCTCCCCTTTACCTGAACTTGTCTAAAGATCCCAGGGTTGTATTCATCCAGATATTTCACGTGCCACACTAGAAAGGTACCGTCGATAGGGTGGATGGTGAACAGCATGTCTGGATTTTTGTTCCATTCTTTCAGGAGCATCTCTATCTTACGGTCCAGCAGTACAGTGGGGAGCGGAACAGGCATGGCAGCTGGCGAAAGAATTTTGGGGCTCCCCTCTCTCTCCCCGTCTTCGTGTTCCGAAGAACCGGTTCCCGTCCCTGTCTCAGATTCTCTATCGAGAGACAACTCTGAAACGAGACGTAAAATTCGTTCATGCTGTGCACAAATCGTGGCCGAACCCACAGGTCTGGGTCTCACAAGCTCCTTCCTCTTCCTCCTTTCCTCTGGTGTGCTCCAATTCCCACCTCCCTCTCTTTTGCAAGTACACACACACTTTGCCATTACATTAGAATCAAGAGTGGTGTGGAGCAGCAGTTAGAGTCTGGGACTAGGATTTGAGATAATTGGGTTTGAATCCTTTGTTCAACCATAGAAGTACTGGGTTGAATTAAAAAAATAAAATAAATCAGTTGCCTGGGAAGCGCAGAAGGTTAATCACAGTCTCCCCAATCCTCCATGATTCCCTATTAAGGGGAAAATGCTGTTAAAACAAATTACAAAGATGATCTGACTCCAATGGTAACGAGCAAAAGAAATTTTACTTACAAAAATAGAAGCACATCTTACATGGCATAATGCATGCAGGGACATTTAACTTATTGTGAACAAATTAACTTCAAAAAGGCTAGGTTGCTACAGCTCCAAGCCCAGGTAAGAGAGAGAAGAAGAGAGGTCCTAGTTTACTTGAGTGAGAGAATTCTCTTAACCCTTTCTCTCCCAGATCCTCTTGCATGCAGAGTTAGCCACCCAGTGACCTTGGGCTCATCACAATCTCTCAACTTAACTTAGCCTTCACAAGGTGGTTGTTATGGGATTAAGTGGAGGAGGGGGAACAATGTGAAAAGCTGCACTGAGTCCCCAACCAGGGAGAAAAGCAGGATGCAAATTTTGAAAATAAGAATCATGCTTGTTCCATAAACCAAAGTTGGAAACTAACCAAGGGTCACAGCAGACTCAGGCTTTGAAGCTGGTTGTAGTTAAGTGGGCCTTGACCTGGATAAGCCCAGGCTAGCCTGACCTTGGAAGCTAAGCAGGGTCACCTTGGTTAGTATTTGGATCGGAGACCCTGAGGAAGTCCAGGGTCATGACACAGAGGCAGGCAATGGCAAACCACCTCTGAACGTCTCTTGCTTTGAAAGAGATGGGCTCGCCCTAAGTCAGCTGCGAATTGACAGCACGTTCTATCACCATAGCTTAGTGGGAAACCTAATAAGGTTCTTAAGCAGGGCCGACGTAATTCTCTTAAGTGGAATGAATGTGTGTGTGTAAGATGAATACGGATGGAAATTCGTTTTGGTTCTGCAGCTGGCTTCTATTCACTTAACTGCAGAAAACTTAAGGGTCCAATCACATGATTGGAATTGGGGGCAGGGCAGGATTGTCCCCAGTTCACCCTTCCCACTGCAGACCCCCGCTCTGTTGCTTTTTAAAGAATGTAAGCTCTTTGAGGGGCAGGGACTTGCCTGTTTTTTACTGGTATAACTGTCGGTGCCAAGTACCTGCCACCTAATAAATCAGCAGAACCAACAATTTAAAGTATTCTGTCTCACAGTTCTCAACAGTCCATTGCACAGGTAAACACGGCTGCTGTGCTACTAACCATGGTCAAGTTTCATGTGCAAACCCCTCTCCTTCTCTTCCTGCTCATCCAGATCCTCCACGTCCTCCTCTTCTTTCCTCGTCTGCTCGTCGGTGAGTTGCCGAAGGTGTTGCATAAATATCTCAGTGCAGGATGTAAAATAGAACTCTTTATTGTTCAGCCAGTGAACAACGAAGCCTTCGTTTCCTTCATCGACACTGAAAGCTGTCTTAACCAAAGCTGGCGGGATGTCTGAGAAAATGCAGTCATTGTCATCCCGGGGTGGGTTGGGGAGAAGAACAAAGGCTGAATTAGATATTTAAGAGAGATCATTTTTAGCTGGGGGTGGGGGAACAATAGATTTCTACATCAGGAAGGAGCGGGGGGAGAGAGAGAGAAAGAGAGAGAGAGAGAGAGAGAGAGAGAGAGAGAGAGAGAGAGAGAGAGAGAGAGAGAGAGAGAGAGAGAACGAAAACTGGCACACAGACTAGGGTTAAGGATGCCAGCCTCCAGGTGGGATCTGGGGATCCCCTGGAATGACAGCTCATCTCCAGGCTACAGAAATCAGTTCCCCTGGAGAAAAGGGATGGATTCTATAGCATTGTACTCCACTGAGGTCCCTGTCCCCTCCAGGCTCCACCCTCATATCTCCAGGAGCTCCCGAACCTGGAGATGGCAGCCATGGGGACCTGGCAACTGTAATTAGGGTAGCTGATCTTCATATGGGGGATGGAGTTCCTCCAGACCTACAACAGATCTTCAGGTGAAAGATCAGTTCCCCTGGAGAAAATGGCTGCTTTGGAGGCTGGACTCTATGACGTCACATCCCCGGTGAGTTCCCACCCCTCCTCAAACTCCACCCTTCCCAGGCTCTGCCCCCAAACCTCCAGGAATTTCCCCACCTGAAATTAGCAACCCTGACACAGAAGTGACTGGAAAAGAGTACTTTAAGAGGCAGTTAAGCTCTACACTAATGAACATAAAAGTAACAAGCATACAACAGGAGGCACAAAACCCAAACTTATGCATGTCAAAACACTAAAGGAAGATCAAGACAATGCTGCTTTAAAGTGGTTTCCAGGAAGTGAAATCATTATAACATAGCATTTATCTTAGTGCATGTTGAAGTTAGGCATGTGGAAAAAAAAATTCTTCAGTTCAGGTCTACTGGACCAGGAAAATATCAGTATTACAGAATATTCCCAAATACCAATATAGGTTTGGTATTGGGATTTGGGTAAATATTCGGCAAACCCAAATGTATTCAGCTCCATTATACCCTATGGGGACTGTCCCCATACAGTATAATGGAGAAGGGATTTAAACTTTAAATGTTTGCTGAGTTCACTCGCTGTAGCAAGTGAACTCTGCGCGTGAACTCAGCAAGCATTTAAAGAGATTGTGGTCTCTTTAAATGCCTTCTAGCCATGCCCAAATAAAAGCCATATAATACCAATAAGGTATTTTTCAGGTATTCATTCAGCTCGGTATATACCGATTGCATACCTCTAATTGAAATTAATGTCAGCAGACCAAAGAAAAGGAAGCACATATTATCCCTTTCACATTTTCGCCCAAGACAAAGTATTCAGTGTTAGGGGTCTGCATGCCCAGAAATGGCCAACCAGTCTAAAAAACTTGGGTCCCTTTGCTCCCAGCAGGAAATGACACACCGGAACTTGGAATCAACTGACTGGCATTAGATTCAAGACAGACAAAAGGAAGTGCTTACTTCACACAAGGGGTAGTTGGACTTGTGGAACTCACTGACACTAGATGTGCTCGATGGGTTTAAAAGGAGGCAGGGCAGATTAATAGAGGATGGGTGTATTGCTGCCTATTAGCCCTGATAGCTGAATGGGACCTCAGGACTCAGAGGCAGAACATCTCTGATGGACAGATGCTAGGGAGCAGCTAGCAGGTGAGGGCCTCGCTCATGGGTTTCTCTGTGGCTTCCGGCCACTGCTGCAAGCAGGATGCTGCACTCGGAGGCTTACCAGGTGCCTGCTAATGGCAGGCAGGCTCCTGGTGACTGCTGCTGCTGCCCATCAACACTCATCTGGTTGGCAAGTGGAAGCAGGCTGGCAAAACGGGGAAGAGGCGGCGATCTTTGTTGCTGCACAATGACATCACTTCCAGAAGTGCCAGCAATGCACCAGGGTAATACTCAAGCACTCGCTCAGAAACTCCATAGAGTCTGGGGAGACTGCTAGAGTGTCGCCCCAGTGCCTGCCTGGCAGTCCTACACACTAGGGAGAACACTGGTCTGACCCAGCAGGGCTCCTCTTCCATCCCAGAACTGTTGACTTTGCAGAGGCCTCTGGGAAATCCCTCATTTCCTGATGCAAGAGGCGCCCTGAGAAATAATGGAGGACAGAAAGCAGTGACTTCTCTCTAGGATGGCCAGCACAAGGGAAGGATGCAGGCAGAATAACGGAAGACCTGACCTGGACAGTCCAGGAAAGCCCAATCTTGTCAGATCTCGGAAGCTAAGCAGGGCCGACCCTGGCAAGTACTTGGAAGGGTGACCTCTAAGATATACCATGGCCGGGATGCAGAGGCAGGTAATTTCAAAGCCACCTCTCTGAAACTTCCTAGCCCCACTAGGGGTCACCAGATGTCACTGTGACTTCCAGGCTGGCAAGAACACACACACACACAAAATACTCACCACCACCACCCCCAAAATGGAAGAGGCTGAGATGGTGTACTGGGTAGGCAGGGGTGGGACAGCGGGGGGCTGTTTGTCCACCTCACCCCCACATAACCCGAAGCCGACCGTGAAATGGTAACTAGGCTTCTGAAGGAGGAATGGCTTGTCTCACCTGTGGCAGGATTAATGCTCGCAGCAATATGGAAATGACAGAGGGCGTTTGCGTGGTGCGAAATGTGCCGCTGGACTTCGTGCGTCCCCAGCTGATTCGCCAAATCTTCCGTGTGTGTGATGAGGATGGAAGATCTCCGCTGCCCCTTTCTCATATTTTTCAAGTGGTGGATGGTCTAAAGAAGTTGGGGGCAGGGAGAGAAGCAAGAGAGAAAACACACAGTTTTACATTCGTAAGAAACAAACAAACAAACGGCTGGTTGGTCATGAGGATTTGCTTCTGAAAAACTGCAAAAGCATGATCTCTTTCTAAGACACGGATCAAGCAAACAATTAAAATAATCCACACCAAGATCTTTTCTAACTGAAGAAAAGTTTGAGAGATTGAGGCATATCCTTAGGCTTGCCAACTCTGGTTTGGGAAACACCTGGAGATGGGGGGGGAGTCTGGGGAGGCCAGGGTCTGGAGAATGGGGGTACCTCAGGGAGGTATAAAATGCCACAGAGTCCGCTCTCTGAACCTGCCATTTCGTCCACGGCAACTGATCTCTGTGGTCTAGGGATCAGCTGTAATTCTGGGAAACACCTGGCCTCATCTAGAGGTTGGAAACCCTTAAAGAGAGAGAGGGACAGAGAGAGACACACACACAGACACAGAGAGAGGGACACACAGAGAGAGATTTTATAAAGGGTTTGGTCTTCTGAACTGAATCTGAACTGAGAACTGCTACTCAAGAAATCTTTTCAAGCTGTTATATGCTCTTGGCTGAATTTTTAATGCTGGGTTTGGATGTTGTTGTTGTTGTTGCTTTTGAACACTGGGGTTTTGTAACATTTCAGAACTTTTCTGATTTATATGCTTATGCATGCCTTAATTTGTAAGCTGCCTTGAGCAGGTCCTCTGGAAAGGAAGCAATCGGATTTTCTAAGCAAGTAATAAATAAAGATAATATCTGTAAATTAGGAATGAGACTGAAGTGCACAAGGATCCCAGACGCCCTCCCCCCGGTATGTCCAGTTAGCCGTGTGGTTAGAAGGGTGGTCCGCAGAGCGGGGTTCTAGTTCCATCCCTGCCTCCTGTTTCGCTGCTGCTGGGATTGGCGTTTTGCAAAAGGTGAGCTTTGTGCCGGCTACATGCCCTGGAATGAGGACTCCCGAGGGCTCCCTCTCGTGGGTGAGCTATGGAGGGTGCCGGGTTGACATGTCTGAAATCACCTGTCTTTCCTTCCCTATATGCTGACCTGCCAAAGAGGAATCTATTTCCAGAAGGGGATTCGAGCCTCATTTCTGCAGACATCTCAGGAATGTGTTAGGCACACGTCTCCACCGCTCTCTATGCGTTGGAGTGTTCCATATTGCCTTTGGTTTCTTCCCTGACCTGGGGCACGATGATGTCACTTGGATACGATCGTTTTGCTGGGCACTGATGGCCTCCTACTGCAGATGGCCAAGCACGGGAGTGTCACAGTCTGTGCTGCTCTGTGATTCGTGGGCATGGTCAGTGTTGGGAGGGGCTCCAACTAGGACAGCCAGTCTCCAGTTGTGGGCTGGAGATCTCCTGGAATCACTCCTGGTCTCCAGGTGACAGAGGTCAGTTCCCCTGGCCAGCCAGTTCCCCTGGACGGCCAACAACAGGGCACAGAGGCCGAGGCCTTCCTCTGATGTTGCCTCCTGGCTCTGGGACTCAGCGTCTCTGAACGTGAAGGTTCCCCTCAGTCACCATGGCTAGTAGCCATTGACAGACACATCCTCCATGAATCCGTCCAATCCTATTTGAAAGCTGTTTATTCCTGTGGCCACCACTCCATCCTCTGGCAGCAACTGTCACATTTTAATCACTCTGTGTAAAGAAGTAAGAATTTCACATTGTAATCACTCACTAGCTGGTCAGTGTTTGTCCCGTTGTTGATTTGGAGAGGGTGCAGTTCCTCTTGGGGCTACAGACAGCCCGATGGTTTAAAAAAACAAAAAGGGGGTGTGGGGGAGACTTGGGGATCCGAGTGTTTCACGATACCTCCAAAGCATGTTGAATGTTGTCCTTGTGTCTCCTGGAATGGGAGAGGCTACTGCTGGTGCTGATGCTGGACGTGCTGGTCTCACAGATCTGCTCCCCCAAAAGACTGTCTTCTGGCAACAGGGTCTCCGCCCACAGCCGGCAAATGCCGTCGAGGCACGACGTCAGCAGCACGTTGCAAACCGAGCCCCTGAAGACACAAAACAGGATCCCCCTCTTGTTATCTTGAAGGCTTCACAGAACGGGCAGAGCTAAACCCTTTGGCGATTAGACTGATGTGGTTGCTAGGAACGATAAGTGGGAGTCTTGCACGCTGCGACACCTTAAAAACGGAACAGGATTAATCTGACTAGCAAATTAAGACTGCCTCCCCCCCCCCCCTTGGGTTGAACGGGGATCCAATCCTCCCCCTCCCACCTGCCAGGCTGCCCCCTGCTGGTCAGCCCACCCACTTGCAGCAGCATTGGCTCCGCCCTCTTGGCTCACATGGTGATGGCGGCTCCTCCCTCTTTCCCCTTCCTGCAGTGCCTCCTCCTCCATTCCTCCATATGAGTGGCTCACACAGTGGCATGGAGGTGCCCATTTTTCCTGCCCATCCACTTGTTGGGCAGGGATGGCTCCCTCTCTTCCTCAACACAGTGCCACCACTGTGTTGGGCAGCAGCTCCCCCTCTGGATGGGCATTAGTTCCCCCTCCCTTCTGTTTTTTTCAAAATGGCGGCCAAGATTTCATGGTGTAGTATCATAAGATCTTGGGCTTTCCACCTGCAATTTCTTCTTCTTCTGGGAATGTTTGTGAAACCCCTGATTCAGCCTTGCACAAACATCCCCTACTCTGCACCCGATTCCAATGTGCAGATTTACCAATCCATGTACCAAGGTCTTGGTTCAGAATTAGAAGTACGATTTTACATAGCTCCATTTCATAAATAACATAAAGTTTTCCATGAATACACACACACATTTACAGTATGTATAGTTCAAAATCAGCCATCTATATAATAAAGGTAAAGGGTTCCCTTGCTCGAAAGCTAGTCGAATCCGACTCTAGGGGGCGGTGCTCATCTCCGTTTCCAAGCCGAAGAGCCAGCGCTATCAAAAGACTTCTCCATGGTCATGTGGCCGGCATGACTAAATGCTGAGGTGCATGGAATGCTGTTACCTTCCCACCAAAGCGGTGCCTATCTATCTACTTGCAATTTCTTACTTTCGAACTGCTACCTTCGAACTGCTTACTTTCAAAAGCTAGTCGAATCCGACTCTAGGGGGCGGTGCTCATCTCCATTCCCAAGCCGAAGAGCCAGCGCTATCTGAAGACATTTCCTTAGTCATGTGGCTGGCATGACTAAATGCCAAGGCACATGGAACACTGTTACCTTCCCACTTGCAATTTCTTGCTTTCGAGCTGCTAGGTTGGCAGGAGCTGGGGCCAGAGAGGGGAGCTCACTCCGTCATGTGGCACTCTCGGGTCTCGAACTGCCAAACTACACACCTTCCAGTCTGCAGCTCAGCATCTTAACCTCTGAGCCACCGCGGCCCCATCTATATAACAGTTATCTGCTATTCAGATAGAAGGGGTGGGCTTTTTTTTGGCCAGCGTTTCTTGTCGGATCCATCTAACCTGGGCATAAACTTGCTGGTGTTTCGCCAGGAAAATCCAGTCACTGCTCGAGGATGTGCCAAATACACAAAGGCAAAGTGAACCAGTGCAGAGATCTTCTTTTGCTCTTCTCCCTCTTGGGGTAGGAGAGACGACTTCCAGCCAGTCATCGGATACCAGACTTTTAAAAGACAATCGTCCTAGACAGACCGACAGACAAGAAACTGGCAGAAGGCACTCATAAAGCGAAAGGCAAACACAGCCCGATGCCATCGGAACAATTTTCATTAGCATTGGGACGCTCTGCTGAAACCATCGCAGGCAGAAGAGTTTTAACATGATTAACGAGATCACTGTTAATAGATGGAACAGGCTCTCAAGCTCGCTTTCAGAGACCGATCTCTGGTTAATATTTCAATTCACAAATCTGGGTAATTAAAATTCATCTTATGCGACAAACACATTAAGTGAAACATTAAACAGTTAAATATCTGCACTGACATGGCTGCTATTATAGATTACACGGCTTAACTCAACACAACACAGCAGACAGCCGTAAAGCACCAGTAATGCTTGAAATTCAGCTGGGAGCAGTGTTCCCTCTAAGCTGAGTTAGTGTGAGCTAGCTCACAGTTTTTTAGCTTCTGCCTCACACATTCTTTGTCTTAGCTCAGGAAGGATGGCTCCAGAACAAACTAATCTATGCAGTAGCCAAATCACTCACTCACAACTTTAATGCCAGTAGCTGACACAAGTAGAATTTTTGCTCACAAGACTCCACGGCTTAGAGGGAGCATTGGCTGTGAGGCGAGAAGATCTAAGTATCTGTCCACCATGGACATGGCATGGACAACTCATTTCCTCTTCTAGCCTTTAAAAGGCTGCTGGTTCTTTAAGGCAGGCAGGCAGGCAGCCAGGCAGGCAGGCAGGAAGGAAGAAATATGCACATGGTATCCATAGTACCACATTAAGGCCATATGGGCTAGGTGAAGTCCTTTGTTCCCTCCTACTAGTAACAGAATATGGAAGATACCATGGTGGAGCAGGGAGGAAGTAGCACTTGCTAAAAGGAAAGGGGTAGAGATATAGCCAGGTTAACTGAAGTGAAGTACTTTCTAAAACTGTCATTTGCAACTGTGATACCATTCCACGAATTTTTCAATACAGGCTGAAAAAAAGCTTTCACAGACGGAACTAAAAGGGGGACAGTGTAGCTCCATATGAAGAAGAAGAGGAGATTGGATTTATACCCCACCCTTCTTTACTCGGAGTCTCAGAGCAGCTTACAAACTCCTTTCCCTTCACCTCCCCACGACAGACACCCTGTGATGTAGGTGGGGCTGACAGAGCTCTTTCAAGAACTGCTCACTCAAGAACAGCTCTGACAGAACTATGGCTTGCCCAAGGTCATCCAGCAGCTCCCAGTGGAGGAGTGGGGAATCAAACCCGGTTCTCCCAGACAGAGTCCACGTACTTAACCACTACACCCAACTGGCTCTCAACATATGGCACACAACTAGTCAAAGTGACCAATGGATTGGAAGCAACTGGCTATGTCCAGAAAGATGATGTGAAGTCTGGCGAAAGAAAAACTACAGGAAATTGTGAACCAAATCCACCGGGATAAAAAAAGAATTTAAATCCAAAAATAGGCTCCATAGAGTTAACATTAGCCACCAACCAACCAACACCGCTAGAGTCAACATCCTTGAAAAGATGGGAACGGAGACATTGTACGCAGTGATTATTTGGCAAGTGCTGTTTTAGATACAGTATGCCATTTGACATGCTGCTTTTGACAGTCCCAAACATGTCCCAAATCTAACCGAAAACCATGGAAGCATGTGTTAGCCTAGTATTACTATTCTCTGGGCTCATCCCCACATTCTGCATCCTAACTCTGTGTCCTAAACCTGAAAACTGTCTCTCACTGGCGGTAGCTAAGCTAGTAGGGACCGAGTTGCCAGGCCTGTGAAAGGCAATCTTTGAAACATCTGGGGCTGGAGCATGGGAAAGGGTTGCCACATGCAATGTGGGGATATCAATTCCACGTGAGGACCTGGAAGTGATGTCACCATGTTGCACGACAGTCTACAAATCCCCCCCCCCATCTCTATGACAAAAATCTTAGAGACTGGGGAGATTCCCAGAGTTGCTGACATGTGATACTGCCATGTCCATAACGTCATCCTCCCACCCAACCGCGGGTAAAAATGCTGCAGGCGGAAGGCTGCCTGCTGTGGCAGTAACCTGACAAGCCTGTAGACACCAGCATCTCCGCTGATGTAACTACTGCCCTTTGTGGTTTCTTTCTGAGCACCAGTACAGCTGCCACCAGTTTAAGCAGTCACTCTATTCCTGGGAGCTAGATGCACCAAGGATCTGGTTCATAAGAAGCCTCTTCCTTATATATCTGGGAAGTTGCCCTTAACAGACACTTGCTGTATAGCTTGCGGTGCATTCAGCTGGGTGACCTTGGGTCAGTCACAGTTCTCTCAGAGGGTGCCTGTTGTGGGGAGAGGAAGGGGAGGCGATCGTAAGCCACTCTGAGACTCCTTCGGGCACTGAAAAGCGGTGTATAAAAACCACCTATTCTTCTTTTGACGCCCCCTTCCTATTCAGCTAATTTCTTATACTGTTCTAGGAATTTATAACATAAAAAGTGGTCACAGACCCTGTCTTTGGGCTCTCTGATCAGACTGCCAGAAAGAGAAGAGAAAAGGAAAGAGAGATCTACAAAGCTCCATTCACTCCTGGCTCATTCCATTCTGCTGGGTTTTCTATTCATTTGACTTTCATCAGGGAAGATATGATTTTGCTACAGCGTATCAGGCAGCCTGCTGTTGTTAATCTCTTATTAATACTGCGCGTGCACAGTACAACGCTCCTGATCTTAGCCAAAAAGGCCGAGAAGCAATTACACCGCCTATATTGAAACACTCGGCTGGGGGATCGAAGCGGGATAATAAAATCATTTGACAAGGTTACAGAGTTTGCAAAAAAACCCACAACCTAGCTAAAGATAGCAGATCCTGAAGGAGATTTTTTTTTAAAAAGGTAGTTTCTTCCCAGGAATACTGGAAGCGGCATGAACAAGAAAATATACCTTTCAGCCCATCTCAGAAGTGGGATCAGCCAGCTGAATCTTTACAGGGCTCAATGCAGTAACTAAAATGGAAACCCTCAAGACAAAGCAAAAAATGGCTTCTGGGACCATCTGTCTCCGCTCTTGTGCGGCAGAACTCCGGCGCTATGCATGACCATGCAAGCAGATGGGGATCAATGCAGAAACAGCCTCTGAAAACCCAGCTTTAGGTCAGTTACTACTAAGAAGAGCCTCGGTTCAACGGAATATTACTGAACAAAACAGTACGTGGATGTCTGGCACTCCTGTGCACGATCCTGAAAATGGTCTCAACAGGGAGAGCTGAGTACAGGGCACACATATCCAGCACAGAGTTACTCCAGGATCTGATCCACAGACATCAATGGGCTTACACTGGAGTAACTCTGCATATGACTGAGCACTTACAGTGCATTCCTAAGCGGAGTTACACCCATCTAAACCCATCGACTTCAGTGGACTTAGAAAACAGCAGTTCTGCTTAGGACTGTACACACAATCTTCTTGCAGAATCACTACCCCATGCAAAATACTGGACAGAACATCACTTCCTTTCTCACTCTGGGACTCCTCAGCTGTGACCTTAAGGGAGTCCAGCCATAGGCTAAATTTGGACCCCCACACGGGGCTGTCCAGAAGTGGCCGACCTGACTCTGGAATCCACGTGTGATCTGTAGCATGTCCGGGTTTCACCAACTGTATTGGGACAGCCAATGCTCCTGTCACGGCAATGGCTAGAAAGGTTCTCTAATGGCTGCCACCTCCCTGGTATGGGTCTCCTCGGAAGGGCCCGGAGCACTCATCCTAACCCTTTATACAGTCCGTTTCAAGTAGGTTTCCCCTTATATGTGACCGAATGAGGACCCAGGCAGAGTAACAAACTATTTTGATCAAAGAGATTTAATAATAACTATAATCCAGTAATGTATAGGAAAAATGAGCACAGTAAATCAGCAAAATAAGAAATCCTAATGCATCTGACTATAGTGTCCTAGCCTTCTCTGGCTATTTGCCTCAAACTGACTCACCCCTTTTGAATGAGGGATCTCTCCTTCTGCAGTAGCCTGGGAGTGAAACCCCAACCACTTTTGGCAAGGCCTTCTTCCCAGGAACCACCCTCTACTCCTCTACTGGTATAGGTTTTTCCTCCAAATCCCTTGTTAACCAATCACAGGGTCGAAAGGGTACCTGGAAAATGTAGGCACTGTAGTCACTCTAATACAGGCTTCCCTGGAGCCACTAGGCCTCCCTAGAGCCTGTAGGCCGCACTACTATAGGCCCAAGATCATGACAGCTCCCCATCTCCTCATCACCATGTCATAGCAGGTGTGAGTCAGCACTGCAATCCAACAATATAATAGCCTTGTAAAACACAAACATTTGCTGCCCCCATCTCCACAGAAGGACGGGATGAAATACACATTAATGCTAACGGACACCAACAGTTACAACACGATGTACATTAGGCACTATGCCCCTACCTGAGACCACGGAACACTTTTGCCCAGTCACAGCAGACAAGACGGAGATAATATTCTGATGTGGTATAAGGCAGCTTCGTACGATAAACTGCTCTAAATTTACTGAGCAGAGATAATGGCGAAGATGCTTCAAAAACATTCCTTTGCTCACCCTTACCTTACCGGCTGTTGCAAAATATTCACCATCTGGTGACCACTCCATCAGATGCACAGACACCGCTGTCCTAAAGCACAAAGAACGTATGAGATCTCAGCTTAAGCATAATTTGAGTCCAGTGGGGCCTGGACTTAGGATATAAGCTTTATTGAGTCAAAGCATCAAATTTAAGCAGAAATTACTATTTTAAGAGTTCCTTACTAGGGATGTGCACGAACTGAACCACAAAGCAAAATCTATCATGAAGTTTGCCCTGTTCGTGGTTCACGAACTGAAGTTCATTATAGGTCTACCATCATGAACTTCCACAAATTTTTAAAGCAGTTTGTGATGGTTCATGCATAGAGCAGAAAACTGGGGTTTAAAGGGACTCTGAGTCCCTTTGAATCCCTTCTTTCTGTTCCTTGCCAAAGCCACAAAAACAGCCGATTGGTTGGGAGTGCCTCCCCGCTGCTCTCCTGTTTCTTGAAATTTCTCATGTACCCTTTAAAAGTACTGCACAAGAATGCCCAAAACGGTTGAGGGGAGGGGAGCAGGATGTTTTTAAGGCTTTCTACAAACCCCGTTTAAAGGGACAGCAGTCTCTTTCAATGGGGTTCGTGGGGCCACAAGCCACGAACAAGTTCAGTTTGTGAACCAACCCCCCAGTTCTGTTTGGGGTTCTGTTCAGAGTTTGGCCACGAACTGCATTTTTTCAGCTGATGCCCATACCTATTCATTACTGCATACGTTAAGTAATATTTATAGCAGAGAGTTAAGACAAAGTAACGTAACAGAGTAAGGTGACAATCGTAATCAAAATCTCATTACAAACTAGTTTAGCAGCTACATGGCATGATACAACTCATTTTCTAAAACAAAATATATCATCCATGCAGGGTTGGTTTTAACCATTTTGGTGCCCCACAGTTATACGTTTAAAGAGTTCAGTTGAATAGTGGGGTTTTTTTAGAAGGAGAACTCCTTTTAGTTATGCATTTTGTGTGTAACAAACCTGTGGACATCCACTGAAGTTTGATGCTAGGTTTGCTGGTCGTATATTCAAAACAGAGGATGAGTTTTACCAGTTTGCAGCAAGGTGCACGAGTGATTGAAATTTTTTAAAATATAAAAAGCGCCCTCTCACTTATAATAATAATTTGCTTACAGTAATTATAATGAATAATCAGTTGTAATTATAAATTACAATTAATCAAAACAATAATACTTAATAATTTATTATAATTACGAATTCATGCGTAATAATTATAAATATCCTCATGCTGCAACCCTATGCACACTTCCCTAGGAGTAAGCCCTACTGAATGCAAAGGATTACTTTTGAGGAGTTGCAGACATGAAGTTTTTGTAGACATCTCTCTTTCTAACCCATCTCCCACTAACTGCCTACTTACTTGCATTGCCAGACACATTTCCAGTCATTTAGAACAGGATGGACTTTATCTTCTTTGACTTCTTCCTCCTCCTCCTCTTCTTCAAGGGTATCACTAGGCGGAGGGGCCCATAATTGTAAAAAATCTGTTGCTGTCAGCAGCCGGTTACCTGGAAGCGACAGATATTTAACCACAATAGGAGAGGAAAGTAGTATGTCGGGTATACCTTCCATCAAATCAAAAACTGACAGGTGCCACGCCCCCTTTCAGGGGATCGAATAAAAAACTGACAGGTGCCACGCCCCCTTTTATACATTCCATCAAATCAAAAACTGACAGGTGCCATGCTCCCCTTTATGGGGATCTAATAAAAAACGGACAGGTGCCACGCCCCCTTTCTGGGGATCAAATCAAGAACTGACAGGTACCACGCCCCCCCTTTCTGGGCAGAAGTCCCACCAGGGCACCCCTCCTCCACCCCCCACCCACCCCAATCCCATCCCATGCTGTGGTACCCTTCCCTCACTCCCCCTGCCTCCCCAATGGACAGCCATTCATTGGTAACAAAGTAGGGAGGAGTTATGGTTTGTCAGCCATGGTTGCTGGAAGGAGGTTGTAGCAAGGGGGGAAATGGCTGGTGTTGGGGGTGGGGGGGTTGTACCATGGGAGGGGTGAGTGGAAGACTTAAAAAAGAGAGAATGGCAAGGCATTTGTGTGTGTTTTACAGAGAAGAGTGCTTTGGAAATGTTGGGAGACTGAAAGGTTTGTGTGTGTGTGTGAGAGAGAGAGAGTTAGTTTGCAAACAGCTCCCCCCACCTTTAAAGGGGTGGCAGATCTGATTGAGAGCGTAGAGTCCCTCTCCCCACAGCACCCTTCAAAAAAGCAATCAGCTTTTTACAAAAAATACAGTTTAAACAGTTACACGCAGGGTCCTTCTAAAAGTTTTAGCAAAGGGAGGCAAAACTTACGAGGAAAACAGCCCACAGCACTGGTTTCTAGTTTCCATTTTAAGCCATTCAGCACACAAGCAGCAGTTTTAACCCATAACCTTAGTTAGTTTGCAAACAGCCCATTTTTTAAAAAAAAAGACAAGCGGCAGTTTTTTACTTACCGTGAGAGAGCAGAATGCCATAGTCTCTTCCCCCCATTCCCGTTAAAGCATGCAAGCAGCAAATCCACACACATGCCAGTTCCATTCTTTTTAAAAGAGAAATAAATAGTGCAAAATGAGAGAATCCTCAGCTACAGTTTAAAAAATCCTTCTTAAAATAAAGCCAGCCTGTGGAAAGTAGAACCATGCGTCCCTTTCAACGTTTTTTAGCAGAATGGCTTCCAGAGAGAGTCCAACCCGCGCTCGCTAGTGGGTGGGGTTGGGGGCGAGCAAGGAGGCAGCCAATTAGATAGGAGCTTGAAGGAAATGCAGAAGGCAGGAATTTTTGCAATCTCATGAACGGGCTTCTGTTGACCCCCCCCCAACTAAGCACGCACTTCAAGATTCCATGTGTGCATAAACACTTCCCCCACCCCACAGCCAGAGTGTTTGGGGCATCATTGTGTCAAGGGGCTGGGTTGTTTCCCCACTCACTTCCTCTCTTACCTGCCTCCCAGAGCCAGGCTGTGTCACTGACAACAGTGTGCTTGCTGACTGGTTATTTGAGGTGTCTATCCAACAGGGGAATCTGCCTCAATGTGAAATTACTTTTTTGAGGCATCTGTGTGCTAAGGTCCCCACCCTTTTACAAAGTAGCACATACTCCCCCCTCTTTCTTTTCTTTGTGCATTCTGTATGAAATGGAAATAAAATGATAGGGAACTGAAATAAAAGCACATGCCATGTTGTGTGCAGCCCCTCCCCTCCTCATCAGTGTACCCAAGCTGGTCTCTTTCCCCTTCTGTGTGAAGTGAAATAAACCCTGAGGAAATAAATCATAGGAAATTGCAATAAACAAAAACACAGGCTTTCCGGTTTTGGGGAGCCCTCCTTCGTCACGCGGGCGGTTTTGGGGAGCCCTCCTTCGTCACGTCCGGCGACATTTAAATGTGCCAATGAGCACTGGAAGGGGTGGTTCCAGGGTAGCAGAGATAAAAGGGCATGCTGCACTGCTGTGAAGATGGGGGGAGGGGGGGCTGAGTCTGTATATTTGTTGTCTAATAAAAAATACTTTTATTGTAGTAAAAGAGAGTGAAGCAACATGGTTCATCATCAGGATGTATTAAAAGGGATTTATTTTAACCCCCGGGAGATTGGAAGTTTTGGAGGGGTTGAATCTCTTTTTCAGGCGGCTTCTAAGAGGGGGCATCGGGTGAGCAGAAAAGAGGTGGAAGCGTGGCTTGACGATCAGGATGCCTATGCCTTGCATAAAACAGCCAGGGTGCATTTCAAAAGAAACAAGGTAATCGTGGGGGATATCGATGAGCAGTGGCAGGCAGACTTGGTGGATATGCAACAATATTCCAAGTACAACAGGGGCTACAAATACATTTTAACAGTGATAGACATCTTGTCTAAATACGCATGGGCTGTGCCTCTGAAAGATAAGGGCGGGAAAGAAGTGTCGGTCGCTTTTAAAAGCATTTTCACGGAGTCAGGGCGAACCCCTCAGAAGCTGCAAACAGACAGGGGCAAAGAGTTTCTCAATAAAAAAGTGGGTGCTCTGTTAAAACACCACGGAGTTCACCACTTTGTCACCAATAATGAAGTCAAGGCTGCAGTGGTGGAGAGGTTTAACAGAACTTTAAAGACCAAGATGTGGCGGTATTTTACAGCCAAGAACACTTTTAACTATAGGGATGTGCTACAGGACCTGGTCAAAAGCTATAACCACAGCTACCACAGAACTATTCAGAAGCGGCCTGTAGACGTGAAGCCTTCTAACGCGCTCGCCGTGTGGAGACACGTGTATGAAGCAGTCCCAAAGGTCCCAGCAAAAGAAGCCCCATTTCTGTTTAGAAAGGGAGAACGAGTGAGAGTCTCTAGAACAAAGGGAACTTTTGAAAAGGGGTATGAACAGTCTTTCACCGATGAAATCTTTATTATAGAAGAGGTGGTCAGAAGGGGGAGAGGCCCTTGTACCATCTGGTAGATTTTGATGGTGAGCCGATCCTAGGAGGTTTTTACCCGGAGGAGCTGCAAAAAGTGAGCAATTGGAAAGACAGAACATACAGGATCGAGAAAATTATAAAAAGCCGAACAAACAAGAAAAAGAAGTTTTTCTTTGTCAAGTGGAGGGGTGGCCACCTAAATTTAACAGCTGGGTCCCCGCTGAAGACATCACAGAGAAGGATGGAAGATGATGGGTTTTACATCACGCTCCCCAGCAACGCTTCTAAGGATCTATTTCCTGAAAATACCAGCGCTTCATTCACGGTGCGCATGTTTAAGCCTCTGGAGTTGCGTGGGGAATGGGAGGTGGGATTGGTGGAAATTCACTATCCCCACAATTGGTACACATTTACCAAGCCAGCTAGATTCCAGATTTCTAATGGGGCTGTTCACCAGGAATATCAGCTGCGCTCAGGATACTACTATGATATTCGCAGTATAGTTGAATTTATGAATAGCGCTGTCAAAAAACAGACGCGCCCTCCCCCGATCTACAGTTCTACTTTGATCCAACGCAAGCGATACTCAGGTTTAACGGGTCTGATATTTACTCTGTCACGATGAGTGAAGAATTGGCCTACGTGATGGGGGCTCCTCCCAATGTTCCCATCAAAAAAATCCAGAACTGCGCAGATATTACAGGGGGGGTTAATACCCTGTACCTGTACACTGACATCGTAGAACACCAAAGAGTGGGGGACACGGCGGTGCCCCTTCTACGCTGTGTTCCTGTACAGGGGAAGCCTCACGACTTTATCACGGTCTTCTATAACGAGCCCCACTACGTACCGGTCAATAAGCACCACATCGAAACCATCAGCATAGAGATAAAGACGGATCAGAACAGCCCAGTGCCATTTCGCTACGGGAAAGTCATTGTGAGGTTGCACATTCGCCCACGGAAAAAATGGTGATTGTGAAAGATTACGGCGATCCCACGATGATTAGGAAATATTACAGATCTCAGGCGGGTCATGCTCTCCCCGGATTTCACGGAGCGCCCGTTATGTACGGGGCGGGGGTGGGAGGTATTTTCCGACGGCTTTTTCGAATGGCCGTGCCGCTTTTTAGAAAAGGGGTGGACATTGTCAAGCCGCACTTGAAATCAGCCGCCCGCAATATTGCTCAAGACGTCGTGAGCCACGTGACCAACAGAGTTATGAATAAACTCGGACCGCAGGAAGGCTCGGGCTTCCTGTATCTTAAAAGAAGGGGTGGCCTTAAAAGAAAGCGGTCAACCATGCGCAAGGGCCCCCAAGTCCCATTAAAAGGAGCCGCGGGGGCACTACGAAGCAGAGAGCCGTGAGGAAGGGGAGAGGAAAGAACAAGAAGAAGAAGCAACTCCGCCGGGGGCTCAAGGACGTACTATAAACAGCCATGGCTTTCATCCACTGTAGCTCGGAAGAGTGTGTAAAGTCTGAACTGGACCTTTTCCAGATAGCCCCGACGCAGACCAGCATCGAGAAGAGCTTGTATATCGAAGTCCCGCCCCTTTCAGCCCTTGCAGGATCGGCACCTCTAGAGTTTTTCATAGCCGGGAATGGGGAAGATTACCTCGATTTAAATAATACCCTCTTGTATGTGAAATGTAAAATTACTCGAGAAGATGGCACAGACATTGGCGAGGACACAAGAGTGACGCTGGTGAACTACCCTATCGCCACCATCTTCAGCCAACTGGACGTGACCCTGGGAGACCGCCTGATCAGCCAGAGTAACAATTGCTATCCCTACAGGGCGATGATTGAAACATTGCTCAACTACAGCGGGGAAACCCTAGCGACCCAATTTTCCGCAGGGGGCTTTTATAAGGATACACCTGGGCAGCTGGACAACACCGTCAAACAGGATGCCCCCAATTCGGGGTTTGGCATGAGAGCGAAGATGACCGCGGGGAGCAGGACGGTAGACCTCTTAGGGCACCTCCACGCAGACCTATTTTTTCAAGAAAAACTGCTCTTAAATGGGGTAGATGTGAAAATCAAATTAACGCGTAACAAAGACACTTTCTGCCTGATGAGCGGGGAGGCTGTGGGAGCACAGTTTAAGCTTCACCTGGATTCAGCCTCTCTCTTTGTGAAAAGGGTGAAAGTTGCCCCCAGCGTCCGACTGGCTCACGCCGAAGCTCTGCTGACATCAACAGCAAAATACCCCGTGGACCGTGTTGGCATGAAGGTGTTCAGTATTCCAGCCGGTGCACGTGTGAGCAATCAAGACAACCTGTTTTTGGGTCAGCTCCCTAAAATGGTGGTCATGGGTTTGGTGGACAATGATGCTTTCAGCGGCAGTTACACCAAAAACCCTTTTAACTTTAAGCATTACAACATTAACTTTGTAGCTTTGTACGTGGATGGAGAGCAGGTCCCCTCCAAGCCTTTCCAGCCTGACTTTGCAGCGAAAAACAATGTGAGAGAATACATGAGCCTCGTGCAAACTGCGGGAAAGCACCTACAGGATAGACCTATCCTAATAGACCGTGACGGCTACCGGGTAGGCTACACCCTGTTTGCTTTTGATCTCTCTCCTGACCAGGAGTGCGGAGACCATTACTCCCTGATCAAAACGGGGAACCTGAGAGCGGAGATACGTTTTGCAGCGGCTCTGCCCCATACTGTGAATTTGATCGTGTACGGAGTGTTTGACAACGTCATCGAGATCAACCACAACCGCAACGTGCTTTTTGACTACATGTAGCATGGACACGATCCAGTTATCACGCGGCTTGCTTGACAGCCCTCACACCCGAAAAACCTTCCTGGGAGTCTTCCCCAGCGATTGGCTTCCCACCAAAGCAGTGACCCGGAGACCCGTCTCTTTAGTGGTAAACACGCACCCCCACAACCTCCCTGGGGAACACTGGCTGGCGATCTACCTCCCGGACCATAACACCTCAGAGTTTTTCGATTCTTATGGAAATGCACCCTCTAGCTATCTCTTTCCCCCAACTATTATGGATTTTTTAAACAAAAATTCTGAGGAGATTCATTTTCATCGGAAGAGGCTCCAAGGACCAGCATCAACCACCTGCGGTCATCACTGCTTGTTTTTTCTCCATCACCGCTGCAGAGGCACCCCCTTTCACGCGATCGTGAAGATGTATTCCCCCAACCCCGAGCAAAATGACAGAATGGTCTTGAGTTTTGTGAAAAGCACCCTGAAGAATTCATGGACTTTACCAAATATGTACACACCTGCCCAAACCTGTGTTTCTTGTGCCCCTAATAAAAGGCTGTTGGAATCTTAATACGAGTAAATGCATCTTTTTTTCAAAAATCACTCAGAGACAAAGGTTTGCATTTCAAAGAATTTATTTTTCATTAGTCAACCATTTTGACACTCTATGTTTTTTTCTTTTAGAGGAAACAGGGAGGGGTGAAAGCTTTTGTTTTTTAGAAGAAATAACAGGTGTGCGCTTTAAAATGGGTGGCTGAGGGCTTTTCAAGTCTTCTAACATTTTTCTAGTAGTCAGGTTGCCAGCGACCGATGAGGGAACGTTGAGTTCAGCCAGAGCCGTCATAAATACATCCATGCCTTTAGGCTGTGAGACAGAAGAGGGAGGATGTGTCTGAGTAATTGCCTTGACGAGGTCCTGCAGGTTGCTTCCAGCGACTGGGGCCCCTCTATAAAGAAAAGTTCCCCTTTCATCCCAAGAGGCAATTTCTCTGTTTTGATTCATTTTCTTTAGCAGCACACGAGCGTTGTTCCTGTATCGGCGTGGCAGATTCTCTAGCACCTCTTCAAATCCAGGTGCATTCTTTTCATCCGGGTCTGTCATTGACGCCGGTTGCGGGAGATACAGATTCAACTTGGTTTTCTCTTCCTCCCCGATTCTGACATGCGTTAGATATTTCTGAAGGAGAGAGCCGTAGAGTTTGGCTTTCTCATATTCAGACAAGTCCCCTCTCTCTAGAACAGTTTTCATCTCCCTATCTAGAGAGTGTACGGCCGTGTGCCTGATGGGTTCACCCTCTGGGGGACCTGGAATGGTTAGGCGTTCTAATTGCTGGCTAGGGACCAGATACATTTTCTCCGCATGCTCCATCAGGAAGGGGTTAAAAAGCTGGTAATCAGGGGCAGAGCAAAGCCCAACAGGGAGCCGATAAAACCGCCCTGTTGCCTCACCAGCTTCTTCTTCTTTGTCAGAGGGATTTTGGAGCTGCTCAGAGATTTGATGACTGCACGTTTTTTTCGCAGGACTGTCTTCTGGCGCTGTGACAGAGGGATGACGCCTTTTAGTGCGTTTAGAGCTATCTCCCCAATAGCCTTGATTAGATCATTTGGAGCGGCGCACAAAATAGCTTTCCTCAGGTGAGGGGGAGATTTTGAGACGAGTTTCAGGAGAGTCCCGTTTCTTTTTAAGCAGGCCGACATGCTTCCGTTGTGGCAGGCACCCTCTTCTTAAAAGCTCTGAGGCGTTGTGTATCAGCGTCTTTTAATCCCCCTGACTGTTTTTTTAATAACATAGCAAACGGGGAGGTCAGGGGGGAACATGCCGGTTCGCAGCCTGTAGGACTCCGGTGTGGTCGCGTTTAAATCCACTACCAGGTACCCGTAGGGCTTCCCCGTGGCATCCTCATAAGCCTCCATAAAAAAGGCCGCTTTCCCCGGGTACATCTGCCTGGCCAGAGTCACTATTTGTAATTTATCTCGTGGGTTTTTAAATAACACCATGTACTTGGTGTTCAGGTTGATAGTCCTGCTGCTCTTGCCTTGGCAGAACAGATTCTGCACAATGTAAATAATACTCAGATTTCTGTGATGAACATATTTAGTGAAAGCGTTTTCAATTTCACCACTATCAGACGCACATGCCATCAAATCGTCCACCACAACGAGGTTTATTTTATTACGAGGTAACAACCCATCATCATTCAAGCTTGAAGGCAAACCCTCTACAAATTTTATAAAGGAATAACGTCTGAGCAATTCTTCATACAATGGTTGCCAGCATGCATAAAACCACACAATATTTTCAGGCATGACAGAAAGCGTAGAATTTGCATGCACAAGCAGACTTTTTATAAAATAACTTTTCCCACAGTTGCTGGGGCCTGCAAGGATGGCTGAGAAAGGGTGCCGCCACCTTGTATCCATTTCAATAGCCATATGGCACACTCTTAAACCCCGCCCTGAGCACACGCTTGTCATACACCACCTTTTGAGTTTTTTTAAGAAGTTTTGTTTTAATGACAAAGCTTCGTTTGTCTCTAATAATGCCAGGGTGACTCACAGTTATCTCAGCTGTTGCAGTGTCAGAAACATGTGTAAAAACCAAGTCCTTCAAACTGTCAAAATGGATCTTTTCCCTATTAGCGGTATTCAGAGTAATGCCCTTTACTTTCAAACACACACCCCCTCCTGACAGCTTGTAGCCGTAAGTCTTCGGGCCGGCAGAAACAAACTCTGTTATATGCTGACCCGCTGGGATTTCACTCGTCAGCTCCCCTAAATAATCTCCCAGAGGGGGTTCCAGTCACCGGGACGGCTCACGAATATCACAGAGTCGGTGTCATGATATAAACAACGCTTCCCTAACCAGTCGAGCAAATTGTAGAGCTCCAGCCTTGCATAAGCAGTAGTGAAAGCTGCTATGTACACATTCGTGTAGCTGGGAGATGTCACACGGTCCTTAGCATGTTTCCAAGACACACATGCCACATCCTCGTTGATGAAACTGCAATTGGCAACCTCGTAATTGTCTGAAAATAGCAGCTGAAAAAAGTAGTCCGGGTCTCACACGATTTCAGTGGTTGGCAAGTTTGTTCTCTGTGCAAATTTACCCCACAGAGAATTGAGAAAGAGTTTAGCAATCTGACGCTTTGCGGGGTTTGCAGTTATATGAGAGGGACGCAAAAGGACCCCCTCCTTTTTATAAAAATCAGCAATGTATTTCTTTTTATCAGCATCTGTCACACACCACTCTGGGTAGCCTGAAGATTCCTGTTTTTGTCTGAGATGTTTTTTAATGTATTTTGCAAACAGCTCCCTGGATTTCCTCTCAAAATGCCAGACCTCAAAGATTTTCACAACCCTGTAGCCTTTTGCTAGAGCCAGTTCTAGCTCGATAGTACACCATGTGCCCTGCAAGGATCTCTCCTCATCACTATGGTTGCATGTTTCCTGCTGTCTACTTCCGGCACATGTCCTGCACAGTGTAAAACAGAGCTTCCCTCCCACCTTGGAAGGCAACACGGGGAAAAAAAGCCCTCTCGGGGGATAGACTTTAACCTTAGCCAGCCCAAAATATTCCGTGAGAGGTGCAAAATTATTCTGTATGATCTCGGGGTGGCCTAGGGGGTACATTTTCCGCGCATTTACAAAGGGGTATAAACTGGTGAAATCATAATAGTGGATCTGCTCCCCTGCCTCCGCTCTGTAGTAGAGGGTAATGGCATTAGTACGGCCACCAAAGAGTGCATCTCTAGGAATTAGAGGATCGGGAAACTCTGCTACTTTAAGAAAGGCTTGCACGGACTCGTCTGTGTTCTTAAGGTGATTCCACTCATGCTCCCAGATACTCACGACTTCATACCCCATTCTTTTAAGGTCATCACTTCTCCGCCTAGTGGCACAGTAAACCTGATCAAATGTTTTCCCTACACCTTTATTGACCTTGTTAGGTTCATAACATTGTGGACAGCCATGCCAGTAACAGCCATAAAATTCAAAGGCTGTTTTTTTACCATTCAGGATGGCATATCCATCAAGCAAATACTTCCCAGTCTTATGTTCACCCCCTTTAGCGCATGGCGGATCTGGACCTTTTCAGAGTGTTCTATGTAGCACAACCACTGGATAGAAGAAGATGAAAACCTCTTTGTTTCCCTATGATAACCATCTGGAGGTGGGATAGCCACTGTGACTGGCGCCAGAAAATTAAACCTGAACATGGCTAAGCAGACACCAGCCAATGTGAGGTATTGTAAGGGATCTATGCCGAGGGAGTCCTGTGCAGTCATGTTCATAATTTCTGTTCTATACAAAGTACAAGCTTTTTCCAAGATGCAGACGTCTTGTTGACAATAATAAGCTAGTTCTTTTTGGAGATCAAAAGTCATAGCTTTGTTCTCCTCGTGCCATTTTAAGAAAGCCTCCCTGTCTTTTGGTAGCATCTGGTCTACACCATAATATTTGGGATCAGGCAAAGACCCCACATAATCTTGATTTTGAGCCGTGTTGAAAAAATGAGGGAAGTAGCCTTTAGACCCCTCAAAACCCAGAGCTTTGGGGAGCTTTGCCAACGCCATGGGTAGATGGTTCAGAGAGCCAATGAACTTAATGTCCAGACTTTTTATACTCACACACATCAGCTTTCCACCTACAGCTATCAGTTCAGGATCCATCCTCTCCTCAATCAGCTGCTTAACAATAAAATAAGAATCATAAGCCTTGGAGTTATGCGCAATGAAGGTAGTATGCTTAAACTGTTTTTGTGTAGTTATTGTGTTAACAAAGTCATACACGCATGTCTCCCCCTTAAATACCCAAGATTTACTATTGGCACGCCATTGTTTGTCTTCCCCTAATGCTTTAGCAAAGGCATAATTGGGTTTGTGCTCCCCATCATCTTGAGTGCATTCAAAATCATAAAATACATACCTTGCTGAAACAGGGGGCTCTTTCAGAGGTTCTAAATAACACACACTGTGGAAATCTTCATCTACCCCCAGTCCCCCACCACATTGTTTACACACCCTCCCACGACACTCTTCAAACAGGTGGTCCATGCTGTTGTAAGATCTGCATTTTTTACACCACACCCTGGAGGGGCAGGCAACTTCATTTTGGGCAGCCAACTCACCATGCCTTTTAAAACAAAAGTCACTGCTGCAATACATACAACAGTTGGGACATTTCTGAGGGGTACCTAGGATTGTTTTACATTCAGAGGTCCCACACATTCTACAAAACTGAGAACAATTATGGATATGATTGTATAGGGTATGGCAGTGCTTGCAAAAGTTTCGTGAACCCATAAAAGCCTTAATATTAATAATTCCATAATAATGTTCATTGTGTAGAAGTACAAAATATGTGTCTGTGTATCTCTGTGTCTGTGTTTTGAATATCTTCCAACCCCTCTCTGAACACAGGGCCACCTGTATGTTTATTTTTAAATGCTCCTCAACAACAGATATGTCATTGAGACCCACCTTTTTCTGATCAGACCATCCCAGTTCAGCATGTAATTTCCTAGCAGCGTCTAAGAGCTCTGCATCGGTTGGGTCCCCGGTTCTTTTTTTCATAACGCCCATGAGCCCCGCCGCAAAGCAGAGGTTATTGCTGTGATAGGAAAAATCTATCAAAAAGCGCCTCTTTTTTTCAATGATTGCACTGTAAGGAATAGATTTGATTTTCCGGAGAGCACCACCCCTCGGAGGTTTGGATATAGTCACAACTAGACGCAACGTATCATTGCTCAGGACCTCTCTGTTGCTTTGCAGTAAGTTTGCCACAGACTCTAAAAATTCATTTGCATTTAGCTGATTCTTTTTTTTTTTTAAATGAAAACAAGGGGTTTTGTAGTCCTTCTGCTTCTAAGCGAAGTTGAACAAAATCTCCCTCTTCCACAAGCCCTCTGATCTCATTCAAAACCTCCTGAACCCCTTGCGTTAACACTTCAATGGCATGAGCAAAGGACATCACATGATCTAAGTTCACAAATCTGAATTCCTCACCAATCACCACGGATCGGAATCTTTCATAGGGTCTCTGCCACCCCCTGACGCGTTCGACATAGACTTCAGGAGGTGTGTGGGGGTTGCACCATCTGGACCATAGTGCATTGCCTCACCCTCACTCTCTTCCTCCACACTATCAGGGCTAGCAGAGACTTCAGAAGGAAGTGGGGAGGCTGCACCCCTCTCCTCCTCTCCCCCTGTTTCACAGGAATCAGCTGCCAGCATATCTGGAGAGCTTTCTGTTGCCCTGGAGGAATTCTCTATCGGTGCACCCCCAACCTGTGTAGTGTGATCAGCACAACAAGGATACTTGTTATAACTTTTAATAATTTCACAGCCATATTGATCAATCATGTTGTAGAACTGGTCAAATTCTGCCTGAAGAGCCTTACGCTCTTTTTCTAGTGTCATCTCTCTCTTTTTCATCCGTGCCATGGACTCATAAACAAATGTGCAAAACTCTCTCTGCCTATTAGAACGGTCATCGTTGGTTCCCACAACATCCGGCTTAGAGCGGTCTTCATTGGTTCTTGCGGTGTCAGTCTTTCTCTTTTTAGGATTAGGCCCTGCACGCTTGCCATTGGCAGGTACTGGGCGTCTCTGAAGTTTGCTGCCCCCCTGCCTCTGCGGTGTACCATGTGATGTTCCAGGCACAGCATCTGGGAAAACACAGAGACAGAAATCAAAAATTGTCCCCTCTGCAAGAGGCCTCTTAGGTTTTACATTATAGCAGCAGATAAGATATGCCATCAGGCAATGAAATATACAAAACTTAAAACCCTTCTATGAAAGCTATAGAGAAAACTACAACTAATGCTATAATCATACTAATTTACAACAGTTACATTTTTTTCAGATTCTAAAAAACACACACACGCCAGCCTAATCCATCACACATACACAGAATTCCAAAAATCTAGCAGAAAGCATTAATTTAAAGGCAGTTTATTTAAAACTTCTAAAAACTGTGAAATATTTAAAATTGCATGTTACATATTAACTGGTGCCACACCCTTATAATGAAATGGATCTAAGTATCCTGTTCAAATTTTGATAGCTCACCCAAAACCACAAGTGCCCCAAATTCCAAAAACCCTTCACATCACAGAACACAATTTTTTTCCAGATTCTAAAAAACACACACACGCCAGCCCTAATCCATCACACATACACAGAATTCCAAAAATCTAGCAGAAAGCATTAATTTAAAGGCAGTTTATTTAAAACTTCTAAAAACTGTGAAATATTTAAAATTGCATGTTACATATTAACTGGTGCCACACCCTTATAATGAAATGGATCTAAGTATCCTGTTCAAATTTTGATAGCTCACCCAAAACCACAAGTGCCCCAAATTCCAAAAACCCTTCACATCACAGAACACAATTTTTTCCAGATTCTAAAAACACACACACGCCAGCCCTAATCCATCACACATACACAGAATTCCAAAATCTAGCAGAAAGCATTAATTTAAAGGCATTCTATTTAAAACTTCTAAAAACTGTGAAATATTTAAAATTGCATGTTACATATACTAACTTTTTTTCCAGATTCTAAAAAACACACACACGCCAGCCCTAATCCATCACACATACACAGAATTCCAAAATCTAGCAGAAAGCATTAATTTAAAGGCATTCTATTTAAAACTTCTAAAAACTGTGAAATATTTAAAATTGCATGTTACATATTAACTGGTGCCACACCCTTATAATGAAATGGATCTAAGTATCCTGTTCAAATTCTGATAGCTCACCCAAAACCACAAGTGCCCCAAATTCCAAAAACCCTTCACATCACAGAACACAATTTTTTCCAGATTCTAAAAAACACACACACGCCAGTCCTAATCCATCACACATACACAGAATTCCAAAAATCTAGCAGAAAGCATTAATTTAAAGGCATTCTATTTAAAACTTCTAAAAAACTGTGAAATATTTAAAATTGCATGTTACATATTAACTGGTGCCACACCCTTATAATGAAATGGATCTAAGTATCCTGTTCAAATTTTGATAGCTCACCCAAAACCACAAGTGCTCAAGAGGACCAGCTTCTTACATATTAATATTTATTCTTACCAGGCTCCTCCTGTGGGTGTCTGGGCACCGTAGCTGGCAGTGGATGCAGGGGTGCAGATGGAATTGGTTCTTCATCCGAAATTAGCTCTGAAAAAGACACAGAATATTAATCCTAGAACCCTGCAGTTCTCCTTGATCACCATAGCCTCATCAAAAATCATTTTTTACCTATTTCGTGACATTGTTGCAAACTGTGCACCTGTGCAGGGACTTGTATAGCATGCGGGTTTAGGGTACTGGCCATCGCTGCTGCTACAAGGTCTTGAGGTTGACCCTGAATAGGAATGCTCAGTTCCTCTTCAAGAAATTCTTAAAAAACAGAGAATAAATAAGAAGCTTGAGAAAAAGAACTCTTGTTCATGCATTTGTTTTTAAAAAAATAAAAAATAAGAACTTCTCAAACATACCTTGTAGTTCCTGAGAATTCATAGATGAATCTTGGTGAAATACTGGCAGCTTCTGAAATAATGGCATGAACACACTGATGGCTTTTTTAGTTTCAAGGGGGAGGTGGTGGGTGCGCTTTCCCCTTATATTGCCCCTGTCTCAAAACACGTATGCTGGTATTTTAGGGTGGGCGTGGTATCATTGTCATTCTCTCCTTTACACAGTGTGGGTGGGTTCTGATCAATGTGCACAAGGAGTCACCTAAATCTGATATTATGCCACAATCATATATGATTAACTTTTTCACCAGAGACATGGAATATTGCTATAAAAATGGGCAGTCTGCTTAAACATTCTCATATCTTAAATAAAACAGGTTTTTTAAACTGTGACACACATTTTGAGTGAAATCAGTGGAGATGGAACCAGAGATATAAAAAACACGCCCCCTCCTTAAAATTTACATTGTGCAATGATAGTTTTTAAATTAACGTCCTATCTAAATAGAACAGAAGTTACATCAACCTGTTGTCATCTCCTGTTTTTCCATTACCTCTCAAAATCTCTGGCACCATTTTCCTGTTTTTTTCCATTTCGCTTTGGACACCTGTGTCCGCATATCCTGTTTTTCCATTAAGTTGGAGCAGCAGTGACATCATCTCCTGTTTTTCCATTGGTTCTAATACCAAATGGACATCATAGATAGCTCTGAACAATAGTCAATAACCATCTTAAACCGGACACCACGCTTTTAGAAAAATCTCTTATCTGTCCCTGAACAAAGACGGAATATTGCCTTCTCCTTACACTGTGTGATGAACCCAGAAATTCTGCTGATCATGCAGCGTAGGAATGTTACCGGTGCACCAACATGAAGCTGAATATTTTATACTGGAAAACTCTGCCTTGTTTATTTTTTATTTTTTAAATGTTGTGTGGCTGTTGACGGGGGGGCAAGCCTTTTTGGAAAAAGTTTTTGTTTTGGGCTTTTTGCAGGGTCTGGAAAAACTAATATTCAGTAAGTCATGTCATCTTTTTTTTGCTTTCTGTACTGTGTGTGTAGTTATGCAGGGTACTTTTCTAGAAGTCAGGCAGAGGAACCTGTAAAATGTAAATTAGAGTTCTGAGATGTCACAATAGTTCCTTACCAAACTAAATTTTAAAATAGGTGTGTTTTTTCCCCCAAAAAAAGTTCTTCCTAACAAAAAAAGACTTGGAAATTTCAAAGACATAATACACACACAAGCAAAAATACACACAACCCAAGGAAAAAGAGTGTTGCCGTGCCCAGTTTTCCCCACTTCTAAAATACCTGGTTAGGTCTTAGCAAAATGTGTTCATTTCTGTTAGTAGATACACGTTAGAATCAATAGTCTTTCCTTTTCTCAGGGGGGGTGGGGGTGGTGGTGAAGGGGAAAATGACTCTGGGCTGGGGTGGGGGGGGGGCATGGTGATTTCAGCTCTCCTTTTTCAAGCAGAGGGAGGAAAACTTTTTTCTTCTTTTCTTGCCTGTCTGAGTTTCCAGTGAGAGAGAACTGGGGATATTCTGAAAATTCCAAGCGCTTGAACTTACACCAAACACACTTTTTCAACAACACTTTGTTAAAAAACAAACTTGTACACATGCTCCCCTCTGGATATTCTCTCTGCTTTACTGCCCCCACAGCCTCGAAGTTTTTGCACCAAGCACAACAACACAAATGGCTGCCATTGTACCAGACTCCTTCTCCCCACTGCAAACACCCTGCTGCTAACAGCCCCATAGCACAGCCTCCTCCATTCCCTTCAGGGCTGATACTGGCGGCCATCTTGCCCACCCCTGTTTTTGAAGCATAGCCCCCCCTTAGCGGAAGCATGGCTTCCGCAGGGGGATGGGGGGGCAGCTGTCAAATGTTTCCGGTCTCTGAATTAAAAGTAGTGTATACC